>CAJPEX010006041.1:0-13995 GCA_905338405.1 Notodromas monacha | reverse complement strand
CAAACCCACAATTGAATACAACTTGTCAAATGCACTTATTGTCAAACCACATTTAAGAAAATATGCCTGACATCTAAAAGACCCATGGAACATCCCATAATTTCATTTCCCAAATATATGGAGAAATCATTTTTTCTCAAATGGAGTCCATGCTACACAACTTCCTGCATAAGGGAATTATTCCCAAGTCTTGAAGTCACTCATGTGTGACCACAGGAGAGAGAGTGTTGGCCGCAGAGCGTGAGGGGATGCGGGGTGCAGTGGCAAAGAGTTTTGACAACCAAGAGTTCTGCTCCGGCGAGATGGGGCCTCACCTGAATGATTGGGCTCGAAATTCGTAGTATTTATTCAGAGGCCACAACTATTATCTGCTGGGTGAATCACAGTTGAAGGAAGCCTAGGACTGTGGAAGTATCTTGAAAAATATTTCCTTTATTGAAGTCTGCACTATTGCAATATGTTCATGCAGCAATTTCTTCTTGTGATTGTTAGACCCACTATTTCAGCTTTTGAATTTAAAATCGCACAACACGTATTCAAGCACAGTCCTGATGAATCCTTGTCAGCCTTAATTCATTTGGACAAGATATACCTTGTATTGTAATGATGAGATTCCCTCTAGTGATGCATTTAGTCCTGGAGATTACCCTAGTAACGGATTGAAAGGCGAGACCTCCGCAAAACTTTAAGGAAATTATTTGATCTCTCTTTGTTAAAAACTGAAATAAGCGCACATGACAGGCATTCAGTCTCTTTTTCAGACAAATTTAAATTTTACACTTCTGTTGATGCTCGCGCAAGCCTTTGGGACTCTTTTTTACTTCTTTTTCAACTTGGGTTTGACAAGATAAAAAAAAGGCTAGCCCTCCCCAATAAACCATTCCATCGATCGTTTCCTGATTAAATAGTAAAAGATCATGAAATGATGGATAAGTTCATGAAACTATCTCTTTTCTGGTATCATTTGTGCAAATGTTAATGAGATAGATAAGAACCTTGTTCTTTTTGGAATTTGGATTCCCTGTACAGTACTGTATATGAGATGCAAACAGATGTGGAAAATCTGGTTACACCATCCAGGCCAACAAGAACTGGAAAATTAAAGACCCACATACCGTAATAGACCAATCATAACCTCGATTCAAAATGTGAAGGTTTAATTCATATTCAAATTCGATTAAGAAATGTGGAATCTTCTATGAGAGGAAATCAAAATATTGCGGCAAGAGGGTGAAATAGTAACATGGATATTTCATTGGGATCCCCAAACGTGCTTTGAACGGTTCTTTAAACAGCAGAAAAAAGTTGAAGAATTCATTGCTCTCCTAATACCTCTGAAGAATATGCTCGTGATTCAATTTCTTCTATTCCATCCAATGAAAACTGGCTGGATGTGCATATAGAGGCATTATGAGAGGGTTATATCGCGATGTCAGCAGCAGTGACATCTGTTCACCTGATTTCGAAGGCTTTCTCTTGATTTACAACGTACAGCACATACAATGCGCTAGGAGTATTCCCTCTGAAATTTCACGCTACTAGATTGTAAAGTACTTCGGAAGATAATTCTGTACAGCATTTGGAAGACTAATAGCTGAATTGGCCTCTGGGTACAGGGTTCAATATGTCAATAACACATCAGTTTATTCCCACATAAGGTTTAAACTTTGCACAAAACAATTCAAAGTCAAAATTCTAACACAAAGTAGAGTATACGATGCTCCAAAATCCATGATCATTGGAAAGATTTATTTTCACAATCAATTTGATTACGTATACTCAATGATTTTTTTTCATCGTTCGTCAGAAAAGGAATTCTGACACAGTTCCCTTCAGGTGGAGGCGTACAACTGATTTCCAGGTACTGTATGAAATTTCGTAGCGTGTTGCAATCCTGTACAATAGTCATGTATATCATTTTCCTCAAGCCTTCGAGACAGGTTGTTAACGTAAAAAAAAAAGGCAGCAAGTAAGGGGTCCCACTGTAAATATATCTTTACTTATCCGGAAAGCAATTTGGAAGTCTTAAGGGTAGGAGAAATCGAGGAAACTCAGGAATAACGACAGGGATGAAAGGCATTTCGAGTCATCAGTTTGTCAAAAAGTGAGCCAATCAATAAGTAATTAGCGCAGGTGATGCGGCAGGGAAAAGTTTTCAGAGGAGATTAAACCGTGTCACAGGTGTTTCTGAAAGAAAATCGATGCTTATATCTGTATCGACTGATCACGTCGTCCCTGGTGTCTGAATGATCTCACTAGGACATCTCGATTTTACGATTTCCGTGTCACTTAATTCCCACTTTTTCGTTTCTCATCGGGGATGACAGCGAATGCAAGTACATGCGTTCGACACACATATATAATTTCTGCGGGATGAATCGTGTTCGCATCAGATGTATACACTGTGTGACACGGTTGGGTATATATCCCCTGAAATTAAGATCCGAATCTTTTGTCCATATTTTGATATATAAACGAGGCGGATCAGGTATAGTTTCCACAGTTCAGCTTAGAAAGAAAAATTCGCTGTCGTTGTTCCGGTCGTATTGCTCCTAAACTCAAGAAAACTATTTCTCGCTAATATTTCCTATTTTCAGTGAAGAAATAAATTTTATTTGGTTTTACAATGGAAAAACTCGCTGTCGGTGAGGAAACAGAAATTATTTCCCCACTTTGAATAAAGACGCTCATTCAATAAATTGTTTTATACAGTTTTCATCCTGATTATTGGAGTTCTTGCTTATCAAACAAGCGCAAAGACTGTATCGGATTCGGAACCAGCCAAGAACGAAACAAAATCGATCATGGGAAGGGATTCTCTGGACAAGTAAGTGCACAATTTTTTACTTCTCATGAGAACAAGAAAATTGCCCGTTGAATATTGAGAAAAAACCACCATTGAGATCAAATTTATCAACTCATGGTAACCATAACAGTAAAATCTTGTTTAAAAAAACTCCCAGGGACCTGATAAAATATTCAGAAGTAACTGTGGTATAAATACTGTACTTCCTTCTGAATTAAAATATTTGTTCGTATCTGTCTTAATTTTCTACCAACTCATGGATAATTTTTCTACAATATATACAGTTTATTTGGAAGAAAGCATAAATTTTAAAATGGAGATAAATTATTTGGAAGAAATATGTTACATTGTGCATTTCTTGAACAACAAATTGAATCCTCATTAAGTTTTCCTTCTTTGATGAAGTTGGGATTCTGCACCTTCTAAATTGTTTCTCCTTTTTCCACCTTTCATCGAATAATCTCAATGAAATTTGCACAGAATCAGGCCAAACATCATTGCAATGAGATTACAGCCTAAAATGAGTTCATTGGAACACAATTTTTAAAGCATGGCACCTATGGAGAAATTGCTGGGGTCAAGAAAAATTTCATTATTGCAAAAAATGTGTTATAATGAGATTTGTTGTGATAGAATCCTTCTGTAATACTGTATCTAGAAATTATCAAATGCCTGAGTCTCTGATCTGCTGGTTTACAAGCACTTCACAAATAACTGAAATGCAAACAGAACCTCATGAAGATTTCAGGAAGTCCTCTCGGTCCAATTGTACTAGAGGAGCAGTATGAAAGATGGTAAATCAATTTTGAGAGCTTCATACAAAATCGAATAAAATAAACAAAAAAAGCCGGGTTTTCAGAAAATTGAGCTACTGTTTACACGTTTCCTCGTTGTGTATTCACCCCTAGAACATACCGTATTTGCTTGAAATGTGGTTAGCATACTTAGCATTTGATCCGACACTTGAAAAATGCATATTCATTTCCAATTACCGGATGCTTTTTCCAGCATAACGTATCAATATGTATAGTGAGACCTTCATGAAGTATTAAATAAAATGATTTGGCGATTCAGGGACGATTCATGAAAAAAATCGAAATTTTGATCCATGCAGATGATGCAAAATGTAAGGGGGTCAAAACGAAATAGTTTTCGAAATTATATTTAGGCATAATTATGAAATTTTAATTATAATTCAGTTTAATTATAAATATGTGTTTACTTAATACGTAATCATTTAGAACTGTATCTAAAATGAAACCAGGAAATTCCGAAGACGTGATCTCTTAAAATACCGTATGCTGTTGATCGAGTGTATGAGTCTTTCGTTCCTGTTTTAATTTTTCAAGCCTCGCTCCGAAGGCCGATTACTGCAAGGTGTCTCAAGGACACACGGCTTGCAAATTCACGAAGCCGAACGAGCTCGGTGCTTGCCAAAAAGTGAACAAACGAGAGCTGACACCGACTGAGAAGAGCAAAATCGTGGATGCGCACAATGCCAAGCGCAGGCTGGTCGCCAAGGGGAATCAGAGCCCGCAACCCGAGGCTGCTGACATGGCCAAGCTCGTAAAAACAAACGAAAAAGAAACTCATTATTCCAAGTCAATCTTGTTTTCCAAACAATTTTGTGTTTCATTTTTCTGAATGATTCAGGTTTGGAACGACGAGGCGGCTGCGATAGCCCAACTCTGGGTGGACCAGTGCACCTTCAACCACGACCAGGAACGTTCTACTGGTAAGTCGATTATTTTCCACACATTAAACAATAAATTCATGTTACACCTTCATTTTTCGATTATTCGATGAAACTTTCTGAAACAAAATTCAGTTTTATGCGGAAAACCAAAAGGTTACCTTGGCCAGTTGAAGAATTCAAGTGGTAACCTGAGACAAACTTAAAACCCGTGGTCTGTGGACTGGTGCCTGTCCCCAGGTGTTTTTTGTAGGTCCATTGGAAATTTTTTCTAGCACAATAAATTTGTCAAAAGTAACAATGAAATCTGTTATCCTTATCTGAAGTTTCAGAGAGAAAATGGCAGTTGACATGGTCAGATGAAAAATGAAACTTGGCTTTTTTACTAACAACACGTCAGACAAATTTTCACCTCCAGAATTAAATTATTTTGCTTTTTCCATGTAGAAAAATCTTTCTTCAAGCCCACCTTTCCAATTTTTTCAAGACATTAAATTATAGCTGCTTCATTGCGGTTCTTGATTTAATTCTTGTAAAAAAAATCAGAAACTTCTTAATTACTGTACCTGCAATAATTTCTTTCGAACAAAAATTTTTTGAGTCTGGGAAATTCTATGAAACATTGTATGCAGGTCCACATGAAAATTTTTTTAGTAATTGCTCAAAGAGCAAAACATGGTTATGGAACTTGGTCAGTCTGCAGGCCTGAACAGGTTGGGAACACTGATTCAGATGATAAGATAAAGATGGAACATTTTTATATCCCCTATTTGAAAAATGAAACTGCTGCATGCTTTTGCTGACATGAAATCCATAGGGTTAGTCCCGACAACTTCTGCGCCAGTAGTCCTCAATTTAGTGCCCTCCAAATTTAGTAATGCCACCCCATGCATAGTGCACAAATTTATCTGGGCAAAATGCCCCATAACTGAGTTCTTAATAAGGTGAATCCCAATTCAGTGTCAACTCACATAGTGTCATCACTTGTTTTTGCATATTTTGTGGCACTAAGGAAGGGTGGGAATAAATCGGGGTTTGGCTGTACTGTACTTTGTTTTCCACCCACACCTAAAGTTCTTGAAAGTGAATTATGATTTCCTATGACGTCTGAGCGACACACCAATGCCATCAGAAGGCTAGGATACTCTTGAGTTATTCTCCAAGACTCAAAATAGTTGTGAAAATAATTGAAGTAATTTTCAAAAATTATGCAACAAAATACTGTTTTATTCTCGATGCCGCGCGGAAACCAGAAATCCATATTACACAGCACTCACTTTCCCTCACTGTTTAATTCGAACATTGTTCCACTGATACACTTGCAGTGAAGACCGGAAAATCGATCACTAATGGACAGAATTTGTACATGGGAATGGGACCAGGCGACCTCGACATAGATGACGCCATCAACGCCTGGTTTGAAGAAGTGAAGTCGTTTTCGCCGTCAAGTGTTACGAATTTCCAGTGAGTCACCTACAGTATTAATCAATGCTGTGAACAATTTAGTTAAACTGAGCAAGACTTCGACGTAAGGAAGAGGAAAAATGAATAAAATTTAGTACTGTACTGTATTTGAAGGGGGGGGGGGGGGATAAACTCGCCAGTTTCTCCAAGCCTACAAATCGGAACATGAACCTGATAATATGCCTTTTTGCAAAACGAGAAATAGTCGCTGGAATTCGTGGAAGTCGATGCAAATGATGCTTCGTGTAAAACAAAATGATGAAACTGTGGATACACAAGGGTTAATGACATATACTGGACTGTACGTATATTGTATTACCTGATTTTAGAAAATTCACATTTTTGTACTTTACGTACAGTAAAAATCGTTGAAAATCCGTTTTTAGGGAAAAATATATGATAAAATAAAAATTGCTAGTTGATTCTCATCGTCTCTATGTAAAACCAGTTAATAAAAAGGCTAAAAACCGCGAACTTTAACCCAGTCCCCACCTTGACCTCAGTGGAAGAATGGAAGCACTTCCTGAAAAACTGCTATTTTCTCGAGGAAAATGTTTTAAAAAAATTTTATGAAGTGAAAGATAGAAGAACACGAGATAAAACGGAGGACACATATGCAGAAAGAAGAGATTTAATAAACTCAATTTGAGGATACAAGGGATAAGTGAGGACTCAGATTCCATCGAGTAACACTTGTACAGGTTTTCCCAATGACCTCAAACTTATTTTTAGCCTCGTGAAGCTTTCGATCATTACAAAAAATTGACCTAAAAATTTACCGTCGCAAACAATTTCATACAATTTGGGTACACTTTTTGCCGACATTCAAGGTTTGAAATCGAGGTGCGCGTCTTGTTGCTGGAGTACACGCGATATAAGTTCTTCACGCGAAGTTAAGACAAATAATGCAAAACTTACCAATTCATCTGGTGCAAAATAAAGAGGGACAACGGGTATAGCCTAAGGCCTAATGAGAGACTCTTACATACTGTATAGAAAGAAGGAAGCCAATGACCTAGTCCATATGATGGTATTTTCCTGTCCGCATCTGTTTCCAGATTCAGCATGAGCACGGGTCATTATTCTCAGCTGGTTTGGGCCAAGACCACGAGCATCGGATGCGGTTTCGTCAACTACGGCAACGATCAAAAAATATTTGCGTGCAACTACGGACCAGCCGGAAATTTCATGGGTCAGCCTGTTTACAAAACCGGGAAAGCCTGTTCAGCGTGTCCGAGTGACATGTCCAAATGTGACGACGGTCTTTGCACTAAATGACCTCGTTCGCGAGTGATGACCCGAGCCCGTTGAAAAGTTACCGAGTGTTTCAAAAAGTATTCTAGTTTGCATGTGACAGCACCTCACCGAGAATCAGCAAAATGTATTCGTTTTGGCACCAGTTATAAAGATATCAATCCTTTCGCAACATGAAACCTGCTCTCTTGTCTTCCCACCGGAAACTCAACTCTTATGGAAGGCGACAAATGCTTCCTAGAAGTATGCATTGCTCTGTTCACGGTGTCCTGCAAATGAATTGGCTTAAATATCAAAGTTCATTCGCTTCTAGTTTTTTTTTCTTTTATACATCCAACAAACTTTCACTTGATTGGTTGATGAATATGGTCATTTGCCACTTGTCAGCATCCGCTCACAAGGTTCAAAACATGTAGCCCCCCCCACCCTGCCTGATGGAGTTTCTGTGAGGTGTGTCCCAAGNCCCCCCCCCCCCCCCCCCCGCCCCCCCCCCCCCCCCCCCAATTACACCAGCAAGCAATTAATGGTCTCAATTCAAAGCACAAGTATTTATGTTGGAACCTGCGCAAGTTAAACTGTTCATTTGGCCATAGTATTTGAGTAAAAGCTGTAATGGAGAAAGTGGATATCCAGAAATTCATAAGCATGACGAGGAGCGGTTCTTGGTAGCCCCTCAGTGAGGATGCAAACTGCCAAATAACAGGGGGAGTTTTGCACTGCTCCCTGTTATTTGTTTTGTTGAAAAGTGATTTGTTTTTCTAGTTGAGTTTCGGACATTAGAGAAAAAAGGGGGCTCGACTCCCCCTTCCACCCGAGTCGTCACTCGGATTTCGCACAGTGGATTTCGACTATCCAATGTCCGCTTGGCGGGGAGCACCAACTCACGCCAGGTGGAGCCTGCACGTCACGTGAGCCGGCTTCACATCCCCTGCACCCGCCGGAGCAGTAAGCACCATCAACCTCCGCGACGAGTCGGGGATTCGAACCCGAGAACCGCGGGAGGGACGGTGGTTTCTTAACACCACGTGCTATGCTGCAGGCGGGCGAGAGAACATACACTGTGGAGGGTATATAAATGCGTACTGTACTTCTGCTCTGCGGCCTCGTCCGCAGTCTTCGTTGCGCCTCTCTGTCTTTGAACTTCTCCCTCACAATTGATAATCTTTGGAACTGCATGTGCATCCCTCATTGCTTGCCATTTTTATTGTTCAAACCCGGAGTTCCCTATTGAAAGAGCTGGGTAATACACCCGTTTTTCTACATACAGTACCATTTAGCCCAAGGCCAAAATCAACACCCGATATTTTCCTTGTACAGTATTCTGATCACTAGATTACCTCTGCACATATCCGTTGTCTCAATGTTGTTTGCCGACGAAAGGCGTACGCATTTCTTTGCAACCCATGGGTGATGAACTGAAAATTCAGCTCTCCTGGATGTAATGAAGAAACCTGGCACATAATTCGGCCGTAAACGCTGTCAGGGACACAATATTCCCAAAAAAAAAATTTACAGTCATCAGAAATATATGTACATGTTTTGACTCAACACTCTTCTGAGGAGTTCCTTTCGAGTGTTTTCAAGATTTAAAAGATTGGAGTGTTTCAAGTTTCAATAAGACCCAGACATAATTTTTCAATCTTGTATAGTACACATGATTTTTGTACCTCACAAGCATTTTTGGCTTGGGGGATTCTTGGCCTCACAGTATTTTCAAGCCGCAAGATTTGCTCTGCCATGGGATATTCTCCTGCATCCATTTTTGAGACATGTGCATGATGACCCGGAGATTTAACATTCCTGGATGCATTGAAGAAAACTGATGGGACATGAAGCCATAAAAGCTGTCAGGTACACATTCAAAACCTGAAAAAATAATATAACTTTATAGCCACTGGAAATGTACACCTTTTGACTCTACTCTTTTCAAGGGACTATTAATTTGCAGTGGTTTCAAGGTCATCATTAGGCTGTTGAAAAATTATTGATAAAAATCTACAAATAATTTCTGTTTTTTCTCAGCTGTCAGCACTGCTCTCCTCTCTCCAAGATATGAGGGTTTTCATCCCCGCCAAGTGATTATTGTGGGTTAAGAACCCCAGTGGGGAGCTATTTTTGCTGTGACCCCACAGTAGGTGCACACCAGGTGCACAGCAGGGGCACTGTGTAGAATTACAAACAAATCCCCAGCGTGCACCAATTTCCACACTTGGGAAGAGATCATCATCTGATTTCTTCCCAACTCACAATATTGGCCAATTATTAATTGAGGCAAAATTAAAGAAGTTATTCTATCAAAGGAAGTAATTTCAACTTCTTTGGCCTCAGCGGGTGAGGCACAGTGAGTCTTGTTCAAGACAATTTTGGCAAGGCTCACAAGTCTAGAGGAAAAATGGGTTGCTTCCACTTCACTCTGAGTCAACAGCAGTTGCTTTAGTACATTGCAGCACATGGAACTGCCTTGGTTCCTTGACAAAAGCGAACCTTACGATTAACAAACCTTTCATAAACATCCATACACAGTCTCGCTGGCCAAAAATCAGAAAATATCTTCACGTTATTTATTAATCGGATGGGATCCTTGTTCAAAAACACTTCAAAATCTAACAATTTCTAATGAATATAAAATAATTCTAGCCATGACTATTTTTGAACAAAATAAATTAAAATTGATCCTTTCGTCCAACAGTTTTCAACTGATAATGGGCTCTATATAGAGTTTACTGGAACCTCCTTAAATTGAAAGCCTCAATATTTCAATGTTTCCAAAGTCCTCCCTTATAGAAGTCTTCCATCATAGAAATAAATCGAATAATGCATTAAAAACCTCTCAAATCCACAGCTTTCCCTCTCAAACTTTCCAAATGCATCCCTTCTGGAGGCCTTCTGGAAATCTTTTTATTGACCTGAAAAAAAGAAATGCAATAAAGCAAATATAACTTTCTGTGTTTTCAAAGGAAATGAAAGATGAATCAAACACATTTTTATCAACTTTTAATTTAGTAAAGGTCCGGCTCACTTCAGGTCAGGAGGATCCACTGGAATTATAAAATGTTTATCCTGCAATAGTTACAGCAGTAGGTAATCTAGTGTCCCAATATAAGTGCAATCCACGAGAGGTAATGTTGTATTATCTCAGTCAATGTATCAGTCATTAAGTCACATGTAAAGTAGTAATCCAATTATGTTGGAAGATTGCCCAAGTAGCCCATTTGAAGCGCACGATTGTTTCTAGATGCAAGGAGTGACATACGCAGGAGTGTTTGCAAACGTCTCGTCTTGTCTTCCATATACTTCAGTACATTATTGAATCCAGAGGGTAGATTACTTGTCGCGTATGCCAGTATGAATTAACGTTTCATGAATTAGACTTAATCTTTCCCAAAAATCATCATGTAAAAAGCAACCGGGAGACTAATTCCGAAGGTAACTTTTACATGAACGATTCACAGCAATTCCCATCAATGCTTTGAACCTGTGGAATGCAAAACTGTTATGCATGGCATTTCTTTATGCTCAATTCTTACAATATTAATGCATAATTTCCTTTTCCAAAGGATCGATAAAGGATATATGCGCCTCTTTGTTTTTCTAAAAATGTACAGGATGTGCATCAATATTTCCATTGAAAGTGGTGCACACAATGTGAAAACCCAATACTGTACAAAGGAGTACAGAGGGTACTTTCTTTACTTCTGCAAGCACACAGGAGGTGGCCTACATGAGTTAGAGGTGAAAATCAAAAAACTGAAAGTGCAGTGGAAGACCCAGATGTGAAAATAATGCATGCTTGGACATAAGACTTCAATGGGAATTTATTCAACTTGCTCTCAACAGTTCAGAATGAAATCCCCAAAAATTAAAAAACTGTTTGCTCAACTTCAAGATGCAGAAAATAACTGCATGAGGAAAACCACACAAAACCTTGTCATTTGGCATCAGAAAGAGCTAAAGAAGGAAAAAAATGAACAAGATGTTTTGTACTGCTGTGCACAGATGAAAAAATGAATTGTAAAATGCGCAAAATTAATGTTTTTTCTGTCATGAATTCTCATAAAGTTATAAAGAATCCAATTATATTTTTTGTGAATATGAATAAAGTAGCTCTATTTGTTTTAGAGATCCCCAAATACTTAATATTACAGTACATTTTCATTTTTCTGGAAATGTTGGAAAAGGGTTCATATTTAATGACATTGTCCAGATGTTGAGCAGACTTTTTTTTCCAAGTGTCCCCAAGTCAAATGGTCTGTATTTCAGTGCATCCATATGCTGGAGTCCCAGTGTACAGTACTGCATGCTACACTCGGAAACTTGTGCTCCTCCAAGGCAACTCATTTATATTGTACCACAAACATACAGTATTTATATTCGCTTTGTTTGTTTATGGAGTTCAGTGGAAGTAACATATGGGATACTTTTCAAGTGAGCAACTGATACAGTACAGTTCCTTCATCACTTGTAACCTGCGCGAGTTGAACTGTTCATTTGGCCATAGTAATTGTGTAAAAGCTGTAATGTTTAAAAAGAATATCAAGAAATTCATAAGGATGAGGAGCGGTTCTTGGTAGCCCCTCATTGAGGATGCAAACTGACAAATAACAGGGGGAGTTTTGCACTGATTAGAACGATTTGTTTTTCATTTGAGTTTTGGACATCAGAGAAAAAAGGGGGCTCGACGCCCCCTTCCACCCGAGTCGTCACTCGGATTTCGAACAGTGGAGTCCACCAAAGTTCGCTTGGCGGGGAGCACCAACTCACGCCAGGCGGAGCCTGCACGTCACGTGAGCTGGCTTCACATCCCCTGCACACGCCTGAGCAGGAAGCACCATCAACCTGAGCGACGGATCGGGGATTCGAACCGGAGAACCGCGGGAGGGACGGTGGTTTCTTAACACCACATGCTATGCTGCAGGCGGGCGGGGGAACATCCACTGTGAAGGGTATATAAATGCGTACTGTACTACTGCTCTGCGGCCTCGTCCGCATTCTTCGTTGGGCCTCCCTGTCTTTGAACTTCTCCCTCACAATTGATAATCTTTGGAACTGCATGTGCATCCCTCATTGCTTGCCATTTTTATTGTTCAAACCCGGAGTTCCCTATTGAAAGAGCTGGGTAATACGGCATATTGCCATACTTTCAACCCGTGATCGGTGCCCTTTCCCCGAGGGGGGACTTTGTCCCTACCGCCAAAAAAAAGCGCCATTCATCTGGCAGTGCCATTAAAAGGCTGCGGATTTTTTCTGGTGCTGTGCCGAGCTTCAGGGTTTCAGACGCAGTACCCCTTACGGGGACATTCACGTTCAATTTCACACGAACCGCACTATACAATTTCAAAAATATGATTGAGTTAAAAATAGGTTTTACACTAAAAAAAATGTTCTAAGATATGTTCTTATATGTAATGGAAAAAATTCCACAATTTGCTGTGCTCTTTGTTCATCCCGGCTACTATACAATTTCAAAAATATGATTGAGTTAAAAATAGGTTTTACACTAAAAAAATGTTCTAAGATATGTTCTTATATGTAATGGAAAAAATTCCACAATTTGCTGTGCTCTTTGTTCATCCCGGCTTGCAACAAGCAGACTTTTCATCAGGCATTCCTTTTTCGGAATTTTCGTACCTACCAGATTTTTGGACCTTGGGAGATTTTTGGGCCTACAGGATTTTCGACCGCACAGGATTTTTGGGCTGCGGGATTTTTTTTTCCACTGGATTTTCTGTTGCACCCGTAGGTGCAACACTCTTATAGAAGTTAAAAGTGCAAAAATTAATAAAAAAATTTTCGTGGGGAATTTAGGAACACATGCTCATGTGGTTACAATTTTTTTGAAGAAGTATTGTAGCAGCAAGAACTCATAGCAGTTTGTTCAATTTTTTAAAAGATATCACAGGTACACTGATGGCAGGGAATGAAGAAACACGCCACTGGAATCACCTCTATATAAAAGGTACTTTAGGTAACGTAAGAGATAATGACTTGTTTTTTAAGTTATTTTTAAGAGGTAATTTTTAAAGACACCTTTCTATCGAACTTCTAACGACCTTTTAAAAGTAGTTTTGGTTTAGTTAAGATGAAACATTGCTGTGGGAAAATAGCTTGAGGATTGCTAAGAAATGTTTTATTCAACCATTTTTTAAATATCTATGAGTTGCTTGGAAGTTTAAAGAAACTTCAAAAGAAACAGACAAAATGAAGATGCAGATCACGTTTGTCCTTCACCCTCTTCTTCCATTCACTGTTGTCTCTGGTTGTCTTCTGCACTGTCCTGGTCTCCTGAACATACATGTTTGTTTTTATCTTTTGCTGGCAGGCAGAGTCAAAGGGTTTTTTTTCAGCCACCCCTTTCAAAGGGGCTTAAACCCTGCCAAAGTCAAAGGGTTTTTCTGGTGACCCTTCTTTGTCCTCCCCCTCAGAACAGGACGTCTGGCATTCCACACTTAATCGGGTAATACACCCGTTTTTCTACATACAGTACCTTTAGCCCAAGGCCAAAATCAACACCCGATATTTTCCTTGTACAGTAGTATTCTGATCACTAGATTACCTCTGCACATATCCGTTGTCTCAATGTTGTTTGCCGACGAAAGGCGTACGCATTTCTTTGCAACCCATGGGTGATGACCTGGAAATTCAGCTCTCCTGGATGAAATGAAGAAACCTGGCACATATGTACGGTTTTATGTGAGAAGAGAAATAAATTGGAGCAAGCCGTACACCTTGCAAGTACTGTTTAGAATAATTTAAGTTGACAAGTTTTTAATTTGGTACT
>CAJPEX010006040.1:0-11591 GCA_905338405.1 Notodromas monacha | reverse complement strand
GACAGCACTATTTATGCACTGCAACACAGGTGTTCCTTCCTTAATTTTGAACGCTATGTCGAAGCTACGAATAATGCAAACCTGGGACGATGCCGGTAAGGTTCCGTCTGCTGTGACCGTCTGAGGATCTGAGTATTTCCCTGGCTTCGGTTGTTATGGAAGAAGTCTCGCTGCCAGTTTCTTCGGGAATTCTGTCCAAATAGGGTGCCTGAAAGCATAAAGTTTATCCATTAATCTTCCGAAATATAATTGTCCTGAAAATTCAATCTTTGGATCTTGTATCATTCCATTCAAAATACACTCAAACCTCTTTCAATTCAACTTCAAGGGACAAGCAAAAAGTAGAGTTGGGAAGGCTTTGAGTCAGGGAAACAAGCACTTTTGGGGAAAATAACAAAGAACTTACAGGATATTGTAATTGTTGATATTCTGGGTTTTTGATTGCTTCTGAAAAGAGTTATTGACACCAATACTGCAATAAAAAGAAACTACTCCCTCACAAAAAAATCAAGATTACAAAATGGCACTTTTCGTAATGGCTGTAGTGTGATGAATTTTTTTCCTGTGACAAAATTTATATCTTCAGATCACCAAATTAAGCCCAACAGTATATGGTACAAAATTTAACTTTGAATACCTTAACTTCAGCGTGAAAATTTAAAACATGATGGCGCCTTTTTTGTTTTACTTGTTACATGACTGATGATCACAATACCTTAGCTTTTGCTGGCCAATAAAATGACTAGTCTAACCTGACCATAAGTATAATATCACATTGAAAGAAACACCTGCATATTGAATTTCGAAGCATAAGGAGAAATACCTCAAGGACCTGACCAAAACTCCCGAATATTGTGGCACAACAATTTTATAATTTGGTAAAATAAATGATCAGAATAAACAAACTGAAATTTCACTGTACAGTATTGCGGCGAGAAATTAATTATTATGCTGGAAAACGTCATTTTATTCAGGAATGTTGATTTATCCAAGTAAAATACTGTAGAAGATTCAAACGATTTCCCCTGTTCACACACACAAGTTTTAGGTTTCATTCAAATTTTGCGGCACTATTTCTGAAATGAGGTATATCATGGAGTTACTGATTGTGCCAATTTTTGCAAAAATGTCTGTCTTTTCCCCCTTCTCCCTCAAAATCGGGATATTTTTTACAAAATGTTGTGCCCAAGAGCACTGAAATACACACACACACACACACAAAAACATGAACAGAGAAGCAAGGCTCAAGTTGGGAAATAGTCTGATATTTTCTTGCCTGCCAGCAGAAACTCCTTCATTAAAAATGAAATCAAATAAATGTCTTGAAAGTTGGCATCTTTTCCTGCATTCCTACAGCATAGAATTATAATGTTCAAAATTTTTGAGAACAAAAGGATCTACTCTTCTCTGATTTTTCCCAACTCTGACCTTCTCAACCCAAGAAAAGTTTATAGACCTTTGGTCAAGCTAAAATGAGTCACGGAAATGCGGCATCATAAATTTTTTTTTCTCAAGAAAATCCTTATTATTGTTATTATTATTTTTTAATTTAAGAAAAAACAACCAGCAGTATGACGCTTACAACAAACTGGAGAAACCCTCCAGAATTTGGCTCCAAGACGAACTCGTCGGGCAGGTTTTCCGCCGAGATCAGACACCCGTCGTTTTGCAGCCGGGAATAACCCTCGGGCTGGCCCGAGTAACCCGACTGGGCGTGCACGACCCCACTGGCAATGTGGCACGCGTACTGGGTATTCACGTCCGCCTCGTCGAACACGATCGCGTTGTTGTCCTGCGCAACTCCGCAACAGGTGTCGCTGCCATCCGCAGTATCAGCGGCGAAGATGCGCGGCACCACGGAGTCGAATTGCAGCAGCGGGGTGGCGGGATGGGCGGCGGAAGGAGGCGCCGCAGTGACGATTGTGACAGGCGCTGCTGCTGACGTTCCTGCTGCTCGATCAATGGCTGACGTCGGCGTCACGCTTTCGTCAGTGTCGCTTTCAACCCGGAACCTGATGTTTCAGGAGGGGGCAAACAAGAGCCAAATGCTGGGCATGAAGTGATCAAAACGATAATTGCATGAACGTATTTCTTAAATTGAGACCCCGATGTGCGGACACCCCGACATACAGACAATTCGACTTAGGGACACTTGAAAACAAAAAATAAAAATAAAATCAGGCCTGAAATTTGAACATTGGCTCAAATTAGGGACACTTTTCTGAAGTTTTTCCAAATAAATCAGAGCATCTAATTTTTTTTTTAATTTGATACGTTTTGAAAAAATCAAGTCATTTAGACAGGTATTCAAGATGATAAATTCACTCTAACTTATGATCGAAAGTAAGCTGATTTTGTGCTTCTTTTTTCAGAGTTTTTTCTATCGGCGATACTCTAGCTGGGCTTTAAATTGAGTCGGCAGGACGCTGAACTTGGAGTTAAGGGTTCATTTGCCCAAATAGTGTTTAATTTATTTTCAGAATACATAAATTTACATTGTTGTTGCTTTTCTCTTTCCTGAGTCAGTAAAATAATAATCAAAGGCCTCCAGAAAATTCGAGTCATGTAGCTTCGACGGGAAAGCCTTTGGGTTCGCGAGGTTTTTAATGCAATTTTTCTGAAGGAATTCATACAGAGACTTTCGGGGGGAAAACATTCTCGACATTGGAAGCTTCCAGTTATCAAGGTACAACTTTGCACAACCCCGTATATATACTTTTGATTTGCTTCTAATTCTTCCTGATGCCAATACGTACCCTTTTCATCGGTCAAAGGCAAGCAAATGCATCATTTCAACTCACTTGACATTGCTGCTGGTAGATGGCTGAAGCTCGGTATTCTCAGCGATTTCATCTTCCTCGTTGATTTCCGCGACGCTTTCGGGTATCGAAGAATCTCGGTGACTCCGACGACCCCCCACAGAATCCTCGGTCTCTTCTATAGACGGGGTCCGGGTTGCATTCAGGTCCCCGAGATGGGTTTCAATGGCTGCCACGGAATTCCTCTGTGGCTTTTTGGGTGCTGGAGGAGCCAAGCGAGAACCCACATCGCACGACTTGATCTGTCTCGCGTTCGTCACGTAGTCCTTCCGTTTGTCGTCGAGCGAACGAGGTGCAGGAGAACCTTTTTTTTTAATGTATTTCGTAAACAAAAAAATAGAAAAAAAGAAATGGTGCATCAGTAAATGGACTTGATCCATCGTCCCAGAGTGGGGATGTCCGTTATCCAAAAAATATATTCGAGCTGCGCTAAAAAATTTTTAAAGACCACAAAATAGTTCGTCGAATGAGTCGTGTTGGTAAGCATCATCAACTGCGATCCCTTCGAAATTTTCTTCAGAAGAATTATTAAAAAAAATATAGTTCACGTTTGACAGAAAATCTCATAAATTGAGAGAAAAAGGTAATACAGCATAATAAACATGAAAACGAAAGGTCAACAAAACCGAGAATGTAAAATAAAATTTTCATTCAGCACTGTAAATTTTATGCTGGCAGCCAAATTTATTATGCAGCAACTTCTTTATTTTTCCAAGGACGATAATTTTGCATGCACACCATTATCCGCAATTAGGGTTCCGTGCCGAAAATCGACGTAATTTTGAGTCCATTTCGTACGAAAAAGAAGTCGTGACCGTGTTTATCATACTCATGGCAATTTTATTTTCGGCATCATTGAAGTTAGCGTGATTCAGGACTAAAGTTAAAAGGCAAAATTATTCTTTAACCAGCAAGGATGACTCGGGTGTGAAAACTCTCTCCTCATCGAACATCGTATTTTTTTTTTTAGAAACTTTGAAGAATACCACATGCAGTCTGTCAAAATTTTAAATACGGAACTGTATATAGTTCTTTTTTCACGTCAATTTCTGCTCAATTACAGCAAAGATGTTCCTAATTTCTCGAAAAGCATGAACTTTATGTTATTTTGGTTTAAGAAATATAGCTTCCGTCAGTTTAAAATCCGAACTCGAATGTTCATTTATTCATTGTGTCGCGTTCCAGCAATTTGTGGTTATCTTGGTTAAGCTTAGGATTTAGTATACTTTACTTGCAATACTGTTTTAGTTGAGATTCAAACTGAGGTCCCTTATATTCGGCTCGAGTTTAGGATTTCCATGTTACGATGACCAGTCTACGAAGGTTCAATGGTAGGTTAGTCAGATTTTAGGCGAAAATAGTCTTGTTATAGCGAAGTTTTACGCACTAAACAATTTTCAGCAACATTTCTGTACAGTACTTAATTTCTCTGTGCTACAGATATTCTCCAAACAATCTGGTGGTGTTCCAAACAAAAAATCTTTTGGTTGATTATAAATTGTCGCATGAATTTTTACTTTCAAAATTTTGATGCAAGTAGAATTTAAAGGATGACGTGCACGAGTCATCCTTTATGTTAGTGCGCTATTTAGATTTTAGGCGAGAATAAATTCGTTGGCGAGGTTTTATGCACTAAATAATTGCAGCTGAATTTCTGTAATTAATTTATCTGTTTCTCAGATATTGTCCAAAAAAATTTGTTGGTGTTCCAAACTAAACAAAATTATCTTTTGGTTGATTATATAAATCGTCGCATGAATTTTGACTTCCAAAATATTGATGCCAATAGAATTTAAAGGATGACGTGCACGAGTCATCCTTTGCATTAGTGCGTTAGTTATATTTTAGGCGAGAATAAATTTATTGGCGAGGTTTTATGCAATAAATAATTTCAGCTGCATTTCTGTAATTTATTCCTCTGTTTCACAGATATTTTCAAAAAAAATTTTGCTGCTAGTGGTCCAATCTCAAAAATTATTCATTGGTTGATCATAAATCCCTGAATAAATTTTTACTTTCAAAATGTCAATGCACGTAACATATACAAGTGATGACGTGCATGACAATCCTTATTCCCTCAACATGCAAAGCAAAACTGCCCTCTATGATTCCTCAACCAGCAAGCGAATCATTAAAAGCAAGCATCTATAAAAATACTATCAATAGCTGTCGAATTAATATCCAGGCAATCAAAAAAATAAACAGACTAATGATAAAAAATCTTCGCACCAAAAACAAAAAAACACACGAAAAAGGCAAACCTTTGGGGTTTCCAGTCCAGTGACAGAAGTCCCAACGAATGAATGCATCGCACGTATACCCGAAGGGATTCCAACGATGCACTTGACTCATTAACATCGTTCTCATAATCAGAAAAAAATAAATAAATAAAACAGACGTAATGAGCATGAAGAAAGAGCAAATAAAATAGAATGACGATGACGGAATGATGACAAAAAAATCTCTAAATCGCAGTTCAAAACCACGAAAAACTGGAAATACGGTTTCAAAAATGAAAGCGTTGTCTATATATATATCGTAAAATTGGATGAATCATCAAATTAAAATGAAACGCGAACGGCACTGCAAGCTCAATTAAGACACAATTTTACTTACAAACGAGCTGTAAATTGACTACAGGAATGTAATCAATTTGTTGCTTGCTTCCGCAAGAAATTTTAACAAATAAATTGAAGTCATATTATATGAGCTCACAATGCAGCAAAGCGACGGGGGAAAAAAACAAATGCATAAATCCGGGCTTTTTCTCACCTATGTGAGGGGACGAGAAAAAGACCCGACGGGTTTTCCTCCAGCAATAAAACCGTGCTGATCCCAGGGTGTGCAAAAATGTCAGTTAAAAATTTGCTTCGGTAATGTGAAAGAAATGAACCAATAAACCGATGCCTTCTTCTTTTTTCTTTCTTCCCATCTCAGCAAAAAAAAAAAGAGAGGAAAAAACAGAAATCGTTCCTCTTTATATCATCTCGGCATCATCATCATCATCATCAACGAACGGTAAATTCAACATGATCCGACGAAAAAGAAAAGAAAACGGCAGTATTTCCATCTTCTAATGAAAGAAGAAAACAGAACCATTCTTCTCTTTCTCTCTCTCTCTCTCCCTTTTTATTTTCATGAAAATCACACGGTAAAATCAAGCACTCGCTTGCTGAGTTCTTTCCTTTTTAATATTCGCGATCGACTTCCGAATAATTTCTTTCTGTTTCTGTCCTTTTAGCCCTCATCGTTATACAGAATTCTTGGGAACCCTGGGATCACATCAGTCGGTGTTGGGACTGCAGTCACTGGACTTCTTGTTCACCTCTTTGCCTTTTCCTGGACGAAAGACGAAAAAACCACCCTTGTCTTGAGATTTTTCATTGGATTTTTCATTGGATAGAATAATGTCAACCGGTCGCTTTATTGCGAACCCTCTTTTCCCCCACGGACTTGATTACGGCAGTTTTCTAAGCAAAACAAAATTAAATATTTTGTCACAAAACTCGTCTCTCGCTTTTGCAATCACAAACAAAAAACTTCCAGGGGTTATTCACTGATGCTTGAAGGAACCCCACCAGACTTAATTAGCATTCTTCCGGGTTCGTTTGAATAATTATGCGTTGATATCGTACAGCCAACTGTTGATACTCGACAATTCTTGAATTTCAACTTATTCCCGGTTGGACGCAATCTATCATATTTTTAAAAGTAGATGTGATCGTAAAAAAAATATCTTGACATATCCCATGGTGTTCTAAGGTTCTGGAATTTTTTTTCGGAATTTTAAAGAAGTTTTTCAATTTACTGCATTATGGTGAGTGAATACTTTCCAATTACACTCAAGAGCTTTCCACCAATGCCACAGGGTGCTAAAAAATTGCCTGGCTTGCTAAAAAATTAAACTTCATTTTTCTTTTAACCATTATCATCTGAAATTTAGTAAAGATAACGGATGAAACAACAACCTGCAGTATTTAAATTTTTTCAACTGGCTTATTGACAAACGTTTAGAACCCTGTGACACGAGTGGAGAACTCTGGCTGTACTTTGCAAAGTTTTCACTTCTCATCATGCAATAGCTTGAAAAAACATTCTTAAAAATCCCAAAAAAAATTCCAGAACCTTAGAAAATGCATGGGCTACAATCAAAGATACTTTTAAAATATCATAAGTTGCGTCCATCCAGGACTACCCTCGTATTATGTAACCCAGAGGTTTTAAGACGTGAATGCACTATATTAACTCAGTCATGGCGAATCCGTTCCCGAAAGAACGTCATTTATGGAATATAAATTATGCATCCATATTGGATATACACCCTTACACAGTTTGGTGATGCGCAAGAAATTGAGCTCAAAAAATGACAAAAGTTGTACTCGAATATAAGTTGCGTAAGTAAGTGACTTACCGACAGTGGGGACAGGCGACCCCGACGAGTCCCACGGACAAACATCGCAGCCCTGACCACCACCAGCATAGGGGTCTTTCCCTGGCGATCCTTTGGCTGGGGTATTGATTCTACTCAGTGCTTGACCTAGATAAACACACACACACACACACACACACACACACAGAGACAAAATAAATGAGAACCGTTGTTAACATTATTGACACACTGAAAATTCAAAATGTAGGAAAATGGAGATGGAGAACCAAAGTAAAGTCAAACCTTTTCGAGTCAAACTCGCAGAAAAAAAAATCGATTCCGGACTTTTCTTTCAAATTAAGGAAACCAGCATTTTTTGTTTTTTTTTGCAGAGGGGAAAAAATGAAGAATCACAGGAATGTAAAATCTTTGATATTCTCGGCCATAAATTGCTATTTAGTTGATAGGATGCCTTCAACTTTTTATTTCGTTCAAATTTGTTCAATTATCCCTATTCACTCGAATACCATTGTCACCAAGGGGGTTTTTAGCCGAAAATTTTGATAAAATCGCATCCCCAGATGGACACACAATCCATTTGTATATATCCGGAATTTGAAACTACAATATTTCCAAAATAAGTACGCCCAGGTTTGAATTTAGTCATTAATTGAACCTGAATTCAACTATTGTAATACCCAATGGTTTACAATAAAATGATTTCCTCTGTTGAACTTGGTTTTCGGTGAGAAATTGGTTTTCGAAATTTTGCAATTTGTAATGAGTGGATAATCTTGCAGGGAGCACATTCCCATCACTGTTTCGAGTTCATGAGTGATAATTCCGATAATTTTTCAAGAATATTTTCTTGCAAGTCCTTTAGTCGCTTCATGGTACACATAAAAAAATCTCGAAAAATAATTTCACTTTCGGGATGAAATTAGCTATTTTGAATTCTTCCAAATTTTCGGCGCTTAATAAGGCGTTTCACGTAAACAAAAATAAGTGCACGCACCAGTATTAACTTTGAGCGAAAGAAATCTTTAAAATGATTTTAAATTGTGTTCGATAAAAATTAGCATTTCGGCAGTATATAAAATGAATACGATACCGTAAATTTGTTTTAACGCGTGTTTCAATTCGTCATTGTGTTATTCTCAATCGCTTTGTCATCGTGAGGTGATAATTATGCCGAAACTTGAATTTCTCCATTCGTAGAAATCAGCTCCAAATTTGATCCAGCGTCAAACACTTCAATACAAAAATGCCTTGGATTGTTTCTCCTAAATACTGAACTGCATTAGTTACATACAATGTGATCATTTTCGAAAAAGATGGACGATGCCAACTTCAAAATGTGACTCTCCGCGAAAACGTAATAGCTCATTGAAGAATAATTTTCACACAAAAAAAAACAATGACATTCATAACGAAGAAATATCGATTTTCCTGCTCTCAAAATCGAACCTTTTGCTATCATAAAAATTAAAAAAAAATTCTCACAGGGAAGGAAACGATGCACAGCTCAACAACACCAGGTGGTGACTGATGGGCTTCCGACAACACCAGCCATGGGAACCCACCGCCCGCGGGGAAGGGATCCCTTTTTATTCGCCATCATCAGTAATTCGGAAATCAAAAACACACCGCAGAAAGCGCCAAAAAGGGGGGAGTCGTCATGAACTATGCAAGACGNCCGTGCTGAATTTTAAATCGAACTATAGAACCTGTTTCAAGCTTCACGCCTGGAATTTTAGTGGAATATTTGTGCTTAGAGTATAACACAAAATTGGATTGAACGTGCTTTCAAAATAAAACACGTAACATGCCAAAAACTGGCATCCTTATGCAACATGCGTCCCAAACTAGAATTTCCATTATAATCTGTAATAATCTTTGCTATTTCTGCTTTTATTCCTTTTTTGTAGCTCATCAACTTGATCTTTTGATCACCTGCATGGAAATCATTAAAATTGAATGAAGTCACGTTCCATTATCCAAGTTTATCAATTAAACCTGAAAAGACAAGTGCATAATCTTTGTAGCAAGACAGTTTTGTACGAGAACTAAATTGCTTGACGCTCACTATAAAGCATTTGAAAAATACGAATTCATTGCTTCACAATTGACTTATTCAGAGATTGTTTTAACTGCTTTCGTGAATATCAATTCAAGATTTTTTTTTCTGTCTTTCTGATGGAGCTATATTGCATATTACAGAATAAATCATCAAGCTCGAAAAGAAAAACTAAGTGCTAATCTAAAATTGATTCTTTCGCTGCTAAAATGGAAATTTCGCGGTGGAAAATAAAATAATTCTGCCTTTCCTCTCTCTTGACATGCGTATATATATAGTACTTCTCATATATCATACATTCCATGCAAGTTATCAATATAACAGGTGCAAAATATACCTTGGAAAACAGGAAGAATGAATCTTGTCAAGGTGAAATTTTGGAATGAAAACACTCTACATTCTTGAACCGGTATATTCAATTTGATGAGTCGATGTACTACAGGAAAAATTACTAAAACGTGTACCAAACAAAGTAGGGAATAAACTATTAGTTACTGTATTTCTCTTCGAATACAACCAATGCCTGACACGCGAACCCGTCCTCCGAATTCAATTACAGTATCTTCACGTTATCGTAACTGCTGATGATTCAATGAGGCTATTATTTTAACATTTAATTTGAGAAAAAGTTCGAACACGTTTGAACGAGGCCTTCTTTAATTTTTTGTGCCATCTAGATTCAGATTCGATACTGTCTGAGGTTTTCAAATACTGTTTATAAGATCCATTAAAAAGCCCGCCTACTTCTGGAGTATTTTGGGGAAATTTTCATGAACATGGACAATCAGAAAAAAACAAAGAAATAAAGTATAAAAGACACGCGTCGAAGTTGCATTACTCACTTGTGTACTCGATAATTATTTTTGTATGAAGAATATTTTGCTTAATTGCTGATGAAAGCTGCTGATCTCGTTGAACGTAGTCTGTTCAAAGTCCTGAAGCTTGTATTATTACATATGAAAACCATCGCATTCCTTCTAGAATCGTTGTTTCAAGCATACCAAGAATATGTGAAATGAAAATGATTTTTACACTCTCGATAAGTAATACTTGACTATAACTCTTGAATTGCTCCAACATGAAACACAAGCTTAATAATTCCTCACGTTCAGGATTCACCGCATTTGCTTGTATCTAAAAGAAATTTGTAGGTCAACCACAAGCAATTCTCAAATACGAGACAAATTATGATCATAAAGAAATTTTTTTTTAAATAAAATAAATAAGTGAGTCTCACAGTACAGTATTCATCCAAACATAAAATGCAGCCCAACATAAGACGCCTGAGAAATCTTCAAATAATGCACAATCGGATTTTTTCGATTTAAAAAAGAAAATTTAATTTACTGCATGATGAGTGAAAACTTTCCAGTTACGGCCAGCGTTCTCCCCCAAAGCCAAGTGCTAAAAATTTTCAGGCCAGATAAACAACTGAATTTTGTTGTTGTTCTAACCAAGTTCTTTTATAAGTTTTACATAAGGGTTGCAACAACACAAAAATTTAAATTTTCAGCTGTGCTGACAAATTTTCAGCACTCTGTGACAATAGGAGTAGAGAACTCTGGCCATATCTGAAAAGTTTGCACTTAGCATTTCATGCAGTAAATTGAAAGACTTTTTTATAATCTGGAAAAAATTCCAAAACCTTAGAATATATCATGGGCTATGTCATAATTTTTTTTCACAGTCAAACCTGCTCCAGAAATAACCAAGGCTGCACTCAAGTGGGACAGCCCTCATAAATTGCATTGGTCAGAATTAAATCACACATTCTCCTATATAGCGCATCAAATTAAATGAAATTTACTAAAAATATAATATTTGTCATATATTGTATTTTAAATACAGGAAAACAGAAAAATGCCTGCCATGGTAGTGGGGACAGATGTTGCCTCAATATAAGTTAGCGTCAAACTGGATCAGAAGCATAGAAGCGCATAAATAAAAGACAATAATGAGCCCAGGACAGGAGCCAGAATTCCCTTTTGGAATTCCTGGTTAAAGGATTAGGTGTATTTCACAAGGAATGACAACTACTCAGCAAACTCTTGCTTCAACTGGATAGCTGGAATAATTCTCATATCTAATATTGTTCTCTGCACTTGACTAGCTTAACATATAATATTTAACCTTCGCAAGGTTTTTGTCAGGAATAAATCCTTGACAATATAGATGTTTAAGAAATAATTTGAGTTGAGAAGAATTTGATTTTAGATCAGAATGAATAAAATAACAGAATTTGGTTGGGCTATGACCAGGGTGAAATTTCACCCTATTTTAAGGTTGTTGTAATTCAAGAACACAGTCAACACACACAATATTCACA
>CAJPEX010006039.1:0-11441 GCA_905338405.1 Notodromas monacha | reverse complement strand
GAATTTATAGATGATACCTTGGCCGTAACCGTGGGAAACCTAACACTGCATTTGGGTGCCATGGAAGACTTGAGAAGGATCTGGCAAGATTCTTTGAAAATCCCCACATTGGAAATAGAAGGAAACGGATGTCTGGGTAAGTTATAGATAAATTAAGTTAGTGATATGAATAATCCAAGAAGGAAAAAATTAAATATATTGAAACAGCAAACGAGAGCAGAATGGAGGTAGTGGAAGTTGGTGCAGTGGATGTGGGTCCGATACAAGCTTCAGCGGTATTCTTATTAGATAAACCGGAACCAGCATTGGCAGGACCGGAAGAACTACCGCGAACTCCAGATGGATACGGATTTGGTAATTTGATGATGAAAAACAGAAAATGAAAGAATTTTATTCTAATTTTTTCTATGTATATTTTTGGAAATAGTGCATTTGGCCATCATTTTCAAGATTTCAAAGTTCTTTCCATCAACCTCTACGCCGAAATTTTTCGTAAACGTGGCGACAGAAATGGGAATTACACAGGAGATATATGCACAGCTCCGAGGAAAGACGATAGATGTGCCAATTCCGGGAACAATCGTTGAAAATTACAATTTTTCCACTGAACGCACCCCAATTACGGGCCCCAAAAGAAAAAACTCATTCAAAAAGGCAATCATCTTGATCAGCACGTCTATGTGCAGTACTTTCCATTTTGGGAAGAAGAAGGAAGATACATTTAGGACAAGACAGGATTGCGAACAAGTAATTCATAATCCGGTTGCAGATTTTTCGTACATGGTGGATGATTTGGATGTCGAAATTTTGCAAGTAGGTTAAAAGAGAAAGAGAAACCATAAGTTTAAATGCTAATGTGATATTTTTATGTTGACAGTGGACAATGAGTGGCTGGGCGTTGGTGTTTGGAAAGGGAAAGATGATGGCAAAGTGCCTAAGGGATCTTATCTTTCATGACTTACACTTGGATGAGGAATTCATCTTTTCCCAAGCATACATCCGAAGCGGCACAAATGATATAAAACAACTCGTGCAATCGTC
Organism: Notodromas monacha; assembly: GCA_905338405.1. Taxonomy (NCBI): domain Eukaryota; kingdom Metazoa; phylum Arthropoda; class Ostracoda; order Podocopida; family Cyprididae; genus Notodromas; species Notodromas monacha. Next base: position 10,400 of record CAJPEX010006039.1, on the reverse strand, counting down.
AGAGAAGGGGGAAATGAAATCCTTTAAAGATTTTTTCGAGGCATATAAGAAATATTTAAGCGAAGTCTCAAAGGAGTTTAAGTGCACAGTCATTGCACTAGGAGCGTCTCCACCGTGCCTCAAAGGAGAAAATGAGAAGCCAGGGGCCATGATATGCGATGAAAACGGAATCCCACTGATTCCTTTAAGATCTGCAGACAATAAGCATATCAACGCTGTTACACGTATGGAGGCTGGGAGACAATATCAAGAAGCTCTGATAGTGCGGAACGTTTACCGTTAACCTTTCGACGTATTTCTACTACTTCTAGTGGGACCTACCGCTCGTTAGGGTTGCGGCTAACTCATAGACTTCAAAATGTCGTTCTGCTACCCTTTAGACCATGAGTTTGGTCATCTTAATCCAAATGGAGTATTAGGGTTCGCACGCGATCATAACATCGCCTTTCGTGCTGGGTTAAGCTGGCTAGCAACCCCAGAAGACTACCCAATTTATCCATGTGTTGGGCAGCCGCCATATTGGACAGGAAATGGCGGTGTGGTGGATGGACGAAAATCATCTGCGAAACATAACCACACCGGGACTGCAGGACCAACAGGCTTCTGCCAAGTAAAGCCGTTTTTCGTGAAACAAAAGGAAACTGGACTGAAGGGAGACGTTTTCAAGTAAGAAAGAAGGAAAAATCTGTGATAGAACATTAAGTAATGATTTTTAAATGTTTACAGACAATTCGAAACGTTGGAGTGGTATTTACAAGAAGAACCATATCTCTTGGAAATGATTTTGCCGAGAGTAAAATTGGTCGACGCTACACCATTATTTCAAATGAGAATCGGGAGCATGGTGGAGTTGAAGAAGTCTGCTGTGAAGGGAATCGTGATCGTTATGACGGACGCAGGAGTTTGGGTTGTTGGAAAGGAAGGGCGTCAATTTTATTTTTATAACGATGTTCTGCGTGTGTTGGCGGAGGGGTATGTCTAAAAAGAAGACACGGGTTTCCAAAACAGGTTGATCAAAAAAGTGTGCTTGTGTTCGACGAAATTTACAGTCATGAATCTCAAAGGTGACAAATTTGATGTATAGCGTCAAAAGACAAAGAAATTGAGGGTATTATGAACGGCATTTGAATCGCGTGAATCGTTTCCAAAATTGGTGATACTATGTTGTTGAAAGAAAATCGCTTTCGGAATCCGCTACCAGTTAATTTTTCGAACATTGAGATACGTTGAAATTTGTTGAATAAAAAGATGTAAAAAATCATTCAAATTGTGATTGTATCTTATTATCGACACAATATCGAACAAGGGAACACAGTTGAGCACCATATTCTTGAGAAACACTATCTTGTTGTGGCACATCCATTTCAAGAGGCACAAGATTTTTAATAGACTGATTTTTTAACACTACAGGTTCCGATTTTTGAGAAAGAGAAGTGGTAGGAGAAGCAGTGACAATATCGACGGAACGAATAAGGCCATCACGAGGACTTCGATAAACTTTTAAAATACGACAAAGTTTCCATTTTAATCGTTCAAAAGGTGAGTCCTTTTTGAGACTAGGACGGTTTAATAAGGCAATTTGTCCTTCTTTAGGTTCTAAAGCAGGATGTTTACCAAGAGTCATGGTAAATTTACGTAAACTTTTAATATATCCATCTTCAAATGTAGACCAAAGTTTTGTAAAGATTTTGAGACGAAACAAAGCTGCACGGGTAAATTCACCTTGATTATCCATTTCTAGGAATTTTAAAGGTTGAGGACCATAAGAAAATGGGCTTAAACGCCAATCTGCTTTATGGATGTGTAAGAACATAGAGGGTGAGATGACGAAAGGTGCGTCACGTTCCGCGGATTGATAAGTAAGTGGACGAGAATTAATAAGTGCTTCAACATACTTGACAGAAGCATATAAAGTATTGTCATTACTGTAAGGAATACCTTTAAAAGTACGAGCATATTTATCTTTAATAACACGCATTAAGCGTTCAAAAATTCCCCCCCACCATGGAGCACGAGAGGCATTGAAATGCCATTTTGTACGTGGAAAGTGTCGTTTAACGCGTTTTTGATTAAGAGTTGTAGCAAAAAATTTGCGCCAGGTAGCTTGAAAAGTTTTAGCATTATCAGAGATAACAGTAAGAGGACAAATGTCTCGACTAAAACAAAAAGTTTCAAAAGCGCCAATGAAATGTTCAACATCAACTTGTTTAACAGGTTCAAGATGGACAGCACGTGTAGCAGTACACGTAAAGACACAAAGGGAAATGGTTTGAGAAGGAATTGGTTGAATAAATTTGGACGCTTTAATACGGATTTTACGTTGTTTAGAATTGTGAATATTGCGATTAGTTTTATCAAATGATAAGGTTCTGAAAGGACCAACGAAATCCACACCAATGTGATGGAAAGGAATGACAGTTCTATAACGATAGTCTGGTAAAGGAGCTTGTTTAACGGAAAAAGGTTTAGAATCAAAGCGGCGACAAACTAGACATTCTCTACGGACTTCAGTTGCTAATGGGCGACTCCCTGGTATCCAAAAATTATAGGATAAATGAGCCAAGAGTTGATTCGGAGAAGCATGACCATATTTGATATGGTAATACTTGAAAAGAGCCTTAAGTAAATTACAAGAATCGCGTTTGCGAGGAACGGGTAAATAGATCAAAGTTTTACGCGCTACATGATCATGAGGAATATCGGTTTGCTCGTCTGTCATCTGCCGACTTTCGGACATAATTAAGCGAGACGTAGGATCCCAAGTTAAATCAGGACGTGTAGGAATGTGTTGGCCAGCCTTTAAATGTAACCATTCTGGGTGAGAAAAGAATTTCTGGAGTAAACGAAAAACCATAAGCTCAGCATTTTGAAGTTCCTCAGGTTGAAATGGATCTCGAAAAGATCGATAAGGAAGATTCAAATCAGGAAGGCGTAAGATACGATTGGAAAAATAAAAACGATGACGATAAAAAATCTGAATACGAGACATCGCACAAATCCGTTTTAAAATTTGAGACCACGTATTCTTATGACGAAAGACTCTTCTAAAAGTTTCTTGAATTTGCAGAAAGGACAAGTCATAAGCAGATGTCGTGGGAAGAGTAAGACGCACGTAGGAGATGCGTAATCGAACAGGCCATTCAGAAGGATCTGAGAGCCAAGATGGGCCATAGAACCATAAACGGGATTGTAATAATTTGGAAGGGGATAATCCACGCGAAACAAGATCTGCTGGATTACAATCGCCAGGAACATGTCTCCATTGATGTTTTCGAGTACAGGTTCAAGATGGACAGCACGTGTAGCAGTACACGTAAAGACACAAAGGGAAATGGTTTGAGAAGGAATTGGTTGAATAAATTTGGACGCTTTAATACGGATTTTACGTTGTTTAGAATTGTGAATATTGTGATTAGTTTTATCAAATGATAAGGTTTTGAAGGGACCAACAAAATCCACTCCAATGTGATGGAAAGGAATGACAGTTTTATAACGATAGTCTGGTAAAGGAGCTTGTTTAACGGAAAAAGGTTTAGAATCAAAACGGCGACACACTAAACATTCTCTACGGACTTCAGTTGCTAATGGGCGACTCCCTGGTATCCAAAAATCATAGGATAAATGAGCCAAGAGTTGATTCGGAGAAGCATGACCATATTTGATATGGTAATACTTGAAAAGAGCTTTAAGTAAATTACAAGAATCGCGTTTGCGAGGAACGGGTAAATAGATCAAAGTTTTACGCGCTACATGATCATGAGGAATATCGGTTTGCTCATCTGTCATCTGCCGACTTTCGGACATAATTAAGCGAGACGTAGGATCCCAAGTTAAATCAGGACGTGTAGGAATGTGTTGGCCAGCCTTTAAATGTAACCATTCCGGGTGAGAAAAGAATTTTTGGAGTAAACGGAAAACCATAAGCTCAGCATTTTGAAGTTCCTCAGGTTGGAATGGATCTCGAAAAGATTGATAAGGAAGATTCAAATCAGGAAGGCGTAGGATACGATTGGAAAAATAAAAACGATGACGATAAAAAATCTGAATACGAGACATCGCACAAATCCGTTTTAGAATTTGAGACCACGTATTTTTATGACGAAAGACTCTTTTAAAAGTTTCTTGAATTTGCAGAAAGGACAAGTCATAAGCAGATGTTGTGGGAAGAGTAAGACGCACGTAGGAGATGCGTAATCGAACAGGCCATTCAGAAGGATCTGAGAGCCAAGATGGGCCATAGAACCATAAACGGGATTGTAATAATTTGGAAGGGGATAATCCACGCGAAACAAGATCTGCTGGATTACAATCGCCAGGAACATGTCTCCATTGATGTTTTCGAGACATTGAAAGAATAATATCCACCCGAGAACGAACATATGAAACAAGTCGTGGACTTTCTAAATTGATCCAATGCAAAGTTGTTTCAGAATCAGTCCAAAAGAACACGGGACAACGTTTCAGGTTGACCACTCGTTTGATTTCTTCAACGAGCTGCACCACAATACATGCTGCGGTGAGCTCGAGACGATTAATCTTAATCGCCTCAGGTTTTGCCTTGATGGATTGTCGTTGCTTGCCAGGTATTAGACGAGATTTTCCCCATAATAAACTAATACGAACGTCTTTAGAGGAGCGAGATAAGTAATATACTGTAACCCCCATAGCTAAACCACTGGCATCACTAAAAGCATGAAGCTCACCACTAGTTTCATTGGGTAAACAAACAAGGCGTGGAAGAACAATTTGTTTAATTTTATTTAATTCAAGAGCTAGTTGACGGAATTGTTGGCTTTCTTTGGGATTTAACTTTTGATCCCAACTAGCATTAGGATGCTTGTCATTATAGCGCTGAAACGCTATTTTAGCTTCTGTTACAGCAGGTGCTGCATTACCAAGAACATCAAAAGGGGCAGAAGGTACACCGGCAGCATGACGTTTCCGAAGTGATTTTTTAGTAGAAAATTTGAGAATATTTTCAATGGATGGGGATAAAGTATCGTCTTTAGTATGATAAGTCATGCCAAGAATCTTGTATGTATCCGGAGTGGTGGCAGCATATTGGTCTTGAAGAGGATACGTTTTAATTTTTGTGAGTTGAAAAGACCCAACAATAAGAGCTTTAGCAGCTTTAGCAAGTTTATCATTGACCTGAGAAATTGTAGGACCAGTAACGAGAACGTCATCAACATAGGTATTATCTTCAAACTCAAGTTGTTCTTGCAAAGTAAGAAATCCCTGAGCTTGAGCATGACGATAGAGAAAGCGAACACAAGCATTTAACATAAAAGGAGCACAATTAATCCCCCAAGGTAAACGGAGCCAACGATAGAATTGAAAAGCATAGGAACCATCGGGTTGTTTTTGTGGCATACGAATGATAAGCAACCACTGGTCATCAGGATGTAATTGAATTTGAACAAATGCCTTTTTGACATCAGCTAACCCGAAGGATGGTGAAAAGCGTAAACGAAGAAGCATATGAGCAATGTTGGGGAGTAAATTTGGTCCCTTATTAAATAAATCATTGCAAGAAGCTTTTCCCTTATCAGAAGCATCACCAGCAATAACAACTCTTAATGGAGTTGTAGGATGTTCTGGGCGCGCAACACCATGATGTGGTAATTCAGTAAAAGGTTTGCCATGTTGATACAATTCATCTAAAGTAGTAGGAGTGATAATACCATCATTAACCCAATCTTCAACAAATTGAATATAAGCATGAGCCACACGATCTCCTTTTTCTAACATGCGGATAACAGATTTTGCACGTTGTTCTCCAGTTCGAAGATTATCATTACAAAAAACAGGAAAGCAAGAATTCTTGGGTATATTTGCAATAACACGATTATTACGAATAGAAATTCCCTGAAGATAGTTTAGTAATTCAAGTTGAGCAATATCAGAATCGTCAGTGTTACCGAAGATGTCAAAATGGTCCGTACGAAGTTGACGCAAAATGGCTTGGTTAAGTTCATAGTCTTCGACACTTTCTTGTAAAGACTTGACATAATGCGTAGATGCAGATTGATATTGAATATTAGGTAATAGTTCAACCCAATGACCACGAGGAACAAGACCAAAAGGTGTTTGCGTTAATTGAAAATAAGGATCATCATAGAGAGGAAGACGATGTGGTGTTTGAACAGAAACTAGATCCGCTCCCCCCAGAATCAAATCAAAGGAGACATCAGTAGTATGAAGAATACGAGGATCAGCAAATAGACAGTGAAACTCACGGAGCCAAGTGACAATACTCGGATTTCCTCCAGACCAACTATGCAGGAGAGGAACAACAACAGCTTCGGTTGTCAAGATATATGCAGGATTAACAATAGATGAAAAAGAAATTGTAGCAATAGAATGTGAAATAAGGGGAACAGAATTTTGACCGACTCCAGCAACATGATATTTTTTAGGCGTTGTTTGAATAGGAAGACGTAATTTAGTAGCTAGAGATTGAGTAATGAGATTAATTTGCGCACCAGAATCTAAAAGAAGGTAAAAAGATTGTTGTGTAACTGTATGATGCACTTTAACAGTTTCAAGAAAGGAACATTTTGGATAACGTATGGAAGATTGAGAAGAAAGTACTGAAAAGGATACCGGAAAAGTAACGGAATTATATTGTACATTTACACTTGCCACAGATTCTTCTTTTGGAACGGCAGCAACAGGAGCAATAGGAGCAGGAATAGATGGTGCTTGGACAAGATGAACATATGTAGGAGGAGTTGGCTGTTGGACCTGCCGTTGAAGAGCATCAAGCTGTTTTTTAAGAGTTTGAACAGTATCAGGAGAATCTAAAGAAACGGTAGGAGAGGAAGAACGTTTAGAATTAGGTTTTGAGTCAGAAGAATTGGAATTGCGAGAATATGCGGAATTGCGACCACGAGAAGAGCCAGGACGAGAGTCACGAGATTGTCGCCGATTACAAAACATAGTATTATGTCGTTGATTGCAAATACGACAATTGTAACGGCTAAGACAAGTCTGTGCGCGATGCCCTGGTCGTACACAATTAAAACAAAGTTTTTTAGACTTTGCAACCTCCCGTTTTTGAGAAAGAGGTAAGGGACAACGATAAAATGCATGCGAAGCATCACAAAAAACACATGAAGTGGAAGTAGATGCAGAAGGGGGAGTGACGTCAGTGTCAGTTGTTTTGACAGACAAATCTGGTGAAGGAGTCGGATCAGGTTCCTTTTTTATAGGTGCAAGAGCAACTACAATTGGTTCAGTTTTGATAGCAGGGATAGCGGATTTTATATCAGAACTGGTGTTTGTAAGAGCTGAATCCAAGTTAAGAAGCTTAACAGATGCACGAAAACTTGATAGTTTCTCGATATAAGAATGACCAGACTTCCTAGTGCGATCACTAAAATAGCTTGCATACCAGCCATATTGGGTTTCGGGAGAATTCTGCCATAATTGACGAACATCTTCAGTAAGTTCACCAGACTTAATACAATCATTAACGTAACTTTCTAGAGTAGTAAGAAGTGTGCCTTGATTTAAATGATCAATAACAGTAGGCCAAACCTTACCGTGAACAGTTTGAAGATTAACATTAAGATTATGAAGTAGCCCCATTTGACGCTTAACCTCATTTAAATAGGCAGCACATTGCTCAAAACTTTCATCAGGGTATGGTAAATTTTCAATCTCTTGCAGAATTACGCGCTTTTGCTCAGTAACATTACCATAAGTATCAAAAAGGGTCCGAAGAGCTTCCAGATAAGCCGTATCGTCATTACGACCACGATAGTGTTTAATAAGTTGCAAAGCATCTCCATCGAAATGTAAAAGAAGAAGTTGTATACGTTGAAGTGGAGTAAATTGATCCTTAGGAGCTTCATGAATGGGTTTGAATTGCGCCCAAACCTGATCAAACGTTATTTTATCAGTAGGAGTTCCCTCAAATTTGAGATCTTTAACATTCGTTTTTTCATAATTCTTTAAATAGAGTTGCTGAGCATCAGGTGCAAAAGGTAAACGAGAACCAGTACCATAATTTTTTAATTCAGTCCGCAAAGAGCCTTTCATATGTGCAAGATCAATACCAAACGCTTGATGGCGTAAAGGGACAGAAACAGGTAATGCGGAAGAGGTATTAGATATAGATACAACATTAGAAGGATTAGTATCATTAGAAAGAGTATGTAAGGGAACAGGATTAGGAGTACTAGAACGTGGACAATGTAAAGGCTGCGTAAATGGTTGAAGGGCCTGTGATGGTGGGGACGGTATCCGTACGCCAAGAATAGTGGATGCAGGAGGACGTAAAGTGACCCATTGTTGAATCAAATCATCAACAGGCAAAACAATTAATTGTCCAAGGGAAGAAATGAGTGCATTAAGAGTACATTGCTCTGCTGCAGGAAGGTTAGATAAATCAAATGAAATAAGATCAGTTGAAATATCTAAAAGAGTCTGAAGAACGTCATGAAAAATGGATGAACGAAGAGAAGGATCAGTTTTAAGAAGTCCAAGATCACCCGCAGTAAGGCCGCGAGCAATACGGAGTAAGAGAGAAACAAGATGAGGACGACGCGGCATGGTAGGTTCCCAAGTGCGAGGATACGGAATAGTATCAGAAGTTGGAGGAGAATGAATGGAAATATCATCAAAAGGTTCAGATATGTTTAAGTCGTATTGTAAAGATGTAGACGGTAAGGGGTTTAGAATTGGAGCAGTGGAAGCATTTTGGGGAGGCAAAGGAGGCTTACGTGGACGACCACGACGGGCAACTTTAGGAGGTTGACTCACACCAGTATCCAGACGACTTGTAGATGGACGAAGAGTAGGCTTACGCTTGATGCCAGCACCACGAACCATGATAAAAAATTGAAACACGTAAGCAACAAGGGAACGAATAATATAAGGACCGTAGATCGTATTTGAAAACGCTCTGCTACCAATTTATATTGAGGACAGAGTCTCCAATATAATTTGATGTCGAGTGTTGGATAAATAAAACAAGTTGATCAGTCCGGGACAGGACCGGGATTCCTATTAGGAATTCCTAGTTTAAGCAATTAAATATATTTCAGGAATAAATGGATAACAACGAATAACAACTCAACGANGGGACAGGACCGGGATTCCTATTAGGAATTCCTAGTTTAAGCAATTAAATATATTTCAGGAATAAATGGATAACAACGAATAACAACTCAACGAGCTCGGGCTTGGATAAACGCACAGCTGAACACAACTGATCTGATGAATAGAGTAAGGATGAGACTTATATAGTATTTTCAATCAGAAACCTTCATAAGGTTTTCCAACTCTAATGGCGTCAAGAAGAAGTGGTTGTTGAGGATGCTATTTACAGAAAAGGTAGTCATCGAGGATGCTACGGTGCCAGGTACATCCTGACACCGTAACCAGTACCAGGTTGTGCCTGGCACTGCGATTTTGAGGAGGGGGGAATAGTTCTGAGAATTTGAAGTATTATAATGTACGTTTAGCGTGCATGCCCAATAGCTTAGGTGGGATAAAACTACCATAAAATATGTTAGAGGTCTGGGATAAATAGAGGGAAGAAAATTCAACTTCGAAAACAGCGAATTGGATTCCCGCAGAAGGAACTGCAGCGTGTCCCTGCTGGAGGCAGAATAGGCCCTATGGAACTAACGTAAACTAAATATTTTGATAACGTATAATTCAGTACTGTACTGAAACCCACAAGGGTCTTGTCTCAATCCACGGTGTTCTCTTGGGCGGAGGCTCGGCGATGTCAACACTCGCGCGTTCTCTGTTCTTCAGAAATCTGCAAAAAGTGACTTCCACCGTGGTTTTAAGGATACTGCCCCCGAAATTCATGCAATGGTGAGCGACACGCGCGCAGAAGAAAATACAATATCTGTCTCTGTATCAGTCTTCAATCGGTAAGATTGGTTAAGATCAGAGTATTTTAAATTAACATAACCTAACCTAGCACAGCGGCAGTCACTTTTTGCGGAATCCCGAGGAACAGACCAACACGGAGGTGTCACCATCGAAAACCCTCTTCCGAACTGATGCCACAGACGTGGACCGCTCCCACAATGCAACGTTTATCAAGAACGCCGCCATGACGGATGCGAGCGGTGGGAATCCGAACTGAAAAAACCAAAGAGCAGTCGTATACCAGTGTTCAATGCATTCTGTATTTGGCCCAGCCCACCGCCGCGGCGCAGCCGACAGTGATGTCAAATACTGTCTGAACATTCCACAATTACTCCTAAGGCAGGCTTACTATCAGACATGACATTTCGTTTGGCAACCTCGCATCCGTGGAGAAGACCCCAGGAAAAGCCAGCTCGATTCGACCAGTCACAGCGTTTCTTTGTGCTCCAAAACCCTTAGCGCTCTGGCTGGTGGATTGCAGTCTTGCTCAAGCTGCGAAGTGTGAC
>CAJPEX010006038.1:0-14003 GCA_905338405.1 Notodromas monacha | reverse complement strand
GAATAAATGAATATTTTTTTCTTTCTCTCTTTCTTCTTGGGGGGAATCACTTGGTCAGAGATTTGGTGTAGGTGAGAAGCGTGTCTGAGGCCTGGGCTGAGAAAGGAACAGGGCTAATAGGACTGGCTGCAGCCCCTGACTTGGGGGGGGGGGCTGCCCAAAAGTTCTGGAGTCTTTCTTGGAATATCTGATTGCAGAGCCAGTTTTATTTCTTCCTAAAATTTTATTTTTCATGTGGGATCCAAAATAATTGCTGTACAAGTTGACTGAAGAAATTATTGATGAGATTATTTTTTGTTTCCCCTTTCAAACCCCAAAAAAAGCAGACATTTGGTTATTCCACATTCACCATAATTTCTGGAATCTTGGAAAGCCAATTTCATTTTCAACCAAAAATGTTTTGTTCATGTGTGTGATCTAGAATAATTGCTGTACAAGTTGTTTAAACACATAATTGATAAAATTATTGTATCCCCCCTTTTCAAACTGTAAAAATTATATCATGGGTTATTCTTCTTTCACCAACATTTCTGAAGTCTTTCTTGAAATAACTGATTGCAAAGTCAATTTTATTTCCTCCTAGAAGTTTATTCTTCATAGGGGATCCAAAATAATTGCTGTATAAGCTGTTTGAATAAATACTGCAGTTTATGAGATTATTTTAACCACTCTTTCAAACACAAAAAAATTAGACAATGGGTTATTTTTCTTTCACAAAATTTCTGAAATCTTTTTAGAAATAACTGATTGCAAAGTCAGTTTTTTTTCTTCCTAAAATTGTATTGTTCAAATGTGTGATCCAAAATAATTGTTGTACAAGTTGTTTGAAGAAATAATTGATGGCTTTTTGAAAACCCCATTTCAAACCCAAAACAGCAGACAATGGGTTATTCTTCTTTCACAAAATTTCTGAAATCTTTTTTTTAAATAAATGATTGCAAAGACAATAACATATCCTCCTAAAATTGAATTTCAAATGTTTGCTCCAACATACTGTTCTGGTGATTTTGAAAGGTTTGATTTGAAGAAAAAATTGGCATAATTATTCCTTTTTCCAAACCAAAAGTATTCATGGTATTAACATCAACAATTTTGTAGTTGCTCTTCAAAATTTTGATTGCATAGCCAATTTTTTCCTCCCAAAATAGAATGATTTCCATGTGAGATCTGAGAATTTTTGTGGTGCTTTCATGGATTTGGATTTGAAAAATTTATGGATTGCATTATTCTGTTTGTCAAGCAAAAAATTAGGCATGAGCTTATTATTTTGTGGATGGTGAAAACATAAATGAGTTGAAACATGCAGGATTTAAGGGGAAATTTTAATGCAGCATTTGACTGCCCAGTTTTCCCAAGTGTATTACTGTAAAATAAAAAATGAACTACAGTGATGCAGAATTTAAAAAAAAAAGGATTTTCATCCTCAAGCAGCATGAGAAGCTTCAACTCATGCCATCAAAGCATCCCAATGAAAACACAGAGTCTAAAAGCTCAAGTATATTTAGAATAGAGTTGCTTCTTTTCCTCCCAGAAAAAAAAAAATCACAAGCATACTCAATTTTCTCTCTGCCAAGAAAAGGGACTCACTTAGCCTGAAAAATGACCCATCTTTTCTTGTCATCCTTTCAAATAAGTTTTAGGTGTCATTATTGATTTATGTATGTGATATTTCTTCTTATTTATTTACTTGTCTGTTATCCATTCATAGTGTACAGAATTCATGTATAGTTCATAGTTTTAATTCATATACAGTATAGTGTGTTATTTATATTCACATATAAATTTGTCTTTTGATCATTCATTTGAAGATTTGTTTAGGTGTCAAAACCATTCATAATTTAAATGTTATATATACAGCTGGGTATTCATTCATGTTATATTCCTTGGTATATTCATTTATGTATTGCACACACACATGTGTATATTAATGTTTTTTGTTGCTTTATTTATTTGTACATATATTTTTAAATTATTCATTCATTTATATACAGTATATACTGTATTTTTTAAATTCAACTGCAAGCTTTATTTTCTTCTTTACAGCATTCACAAGGTTCAAGCAACATTCCCACATCCAAACCCCATCCCTTCCCACCCTCATTCAAACAAACACATTCCATCACATCAGAATGGAAAACAAAGAAATAAGCTTTATATGGATTTTAAAAGAAAAGAAAATACATCCCAAAATGTAAAACTACACAACTGAAGTAAATACATACACTTTCATCCCTTCCCTGATATAATAACAAAAACAGACTATCAGTCATAAAAATGGCAGCTTGAGGCAATTACTGAACTCAAATTAAAGCTCAAGATGTGTCAGCAGCCTGCTCCCAGATAAGTTTTAGTTGATTAAATAATTTATATATATATGTATATTTTTCATCTGTATATACATATGCATAATTTATTTTTTAAATTAACTTTCTCTGGTGAACTGGGATATGTGAATGCGATGGAATTTATTGGAAGGTCCCTGGGTCTCCCTTGCTGTTTCGAACCCTGGGAGGGAGTGGGGGAGTCAGTTTCTTCTTGTGGTTTTCATCTGGACCGCAACTGCCCCCAGGGGAAAAGGCGCTCGGGGGCAGAGGTACGCCTTCCAGCCGGATGCATTAAAAAAATATAAAAAAAACACTCACACACACACACACACATACTGAGGAAGATTACTAAAGTTTCTGCGTTTCTAGTCTCGAGTCATTTGGGGAAATGGGAATACATTTAGGAGAATGAGGAATAAAATCAACAACAGCAGAAGAAGAAAGAATAAAGTGAGAAACAAAACTCTGAAAATGGTAAGGGCTTTATTTGTGGTACTGTACTTTATAAAAAAAAAATTTATTCACTTTTTTAAAATTTAAAGAGATAAAAATATGCCTTTTTTGTTGTTGGTAGGACTGGGAGAATTCTATAAATAATTTCTGAGATTCAGCATGACCTTTTGATCAATGAAATTCACATATGTTTGAAAATATTACCTGCCTTTCTTATAATTTTTTTAAAACAATGATTCTATCCCTGAAGATTTTTTTTTTGAATATCACAAAACTTTTGTATTTTGGCCTGCAAAGTCAGGAAAAGTAGGAAAATAGAGTAACTTTTCTGGATGAAATGTCATATCTGGTGCTTCCCTTTCATTTTACAATAAAATGATTATTGCTCACAAAAATAATCTTTTTTGGACAGTCAAGCTGAAGTATTTACAATTATCCTTTCATGAATAATTACTTCAGAAATTGCTGTTTTTTTTGCTTATTGCCATTTAAAAAATATACCATTGTAAGACTCTGCCCATAAATTTTAGGCGAAAATAATTGAAAATAATTTTGAGACAATTGTATTTTTTAGAGAGAAGCCATTAATCCTTAATTTTCTTTAGTACTGTACCGTATTAAAGTCACTCTTTTTACGTTTGTCATTTTGGCGGAAATTTTTTATTAGTTTTATTTTTTAAATTTTCTTCCTTCAAAGGGTTTCAGTCAAATTGAAATTCAGTTTTTCGCATGAAACTGAAGTTAATGGGTTGAATATACAATTTTGGAACCAATATTTAGCCTTTTTCGCCTCGTATATGTTTATAACATATTTTTTCTTTACCAGCATTATCAAAATTCACGAATTAAATTTCCGCCAAAAATTTATTTTTGATAAATTTGATTGCCCAAAGAATTATTTAATTTAATGTAGGAAGTTTGATTCATTGTTTGTTTCTTCAGATAAGTTTATGTGTGTTTTTTTTTTAGGTCGCTGCTCAAATCGCAGGAACTTTGGTTCAGCCCCCTCATAAACACAAGCACGCAGGTGCAGAGGTTTTTCCCATCCGCCCACTTCACATTACGCGTCTGCCGCTCTGGTTGCCCTACTTTTTCCCTACTCGTTGGAAAAATCCTACTATACTCTTTTCAAAGGGTGTAAAAAGGAAGACTTTTCATTTTCGCAAAAACCAGGTGCTTCAGAAAATCAATAACATTTATTTGCATGTTTGTCTGGACGTTTCCAGAGAGTTTGGAAAATTGGCAGTATTTTGAGAAAAATGGGCACCAGAGTGGCAGACTTCAGGGAAAACGGTGCTTTTGAGGTTTTGACTGCAGGTGGAGGATACAAGAGGCCTGGCAAGAGAGGAGGTGTAGAATAATAAGAAGAAGAAATAAAAAAAATAAAAGAGGGATTCTGCTGACCTCAGATAGATGATGGCATGTTATTTCCCCTCCCTCCCCCCTATATTTTCCTAATTTTTTTTTGTTTTGTGCTTGAAGATACTTTTATCTATGCCAGGAATTATATGCTGATCACCAACTCCTTCCAAGATTCTTTCTTCTGTATAATCTTTTTCCATGTGTACATTTTCATGCTGTGTATGCAATGGTGCCTTCATTGAATCAAATTTAGATGTCTCTCATACAAACAAACAGCCTGTTGACCAGCCCATGAGTCATTTATGTGATGACCAATCAGCTGTTTCAAACACTTTTGGATCAATTCACTAAATTTAAAAATTTTCCAAAGAGATCCCTTACAATTAGAAACCTTGGTGAGTCTGGAGGCATTAAGGCAAATACTATACTTTAACCTCAATATTGTTCTACTTTCTGAAGTTTTCATGCTGTGTATGCAATGGTGCCTTCATTGAATCAAATTTAGATGTCTCTCATACAAACAAACAGCCTGTTGACCAGCCCATGAGTCATTTATGTGATGACCAATCAGCTGTTTCAAACACTTTCAGATTTTAGCCAATTTTGGATCAATTCACTAAATTTAAAAATTTTCCAAAGAGATCCCTTACAATTAGAAACCTTGGTGAGTCTGGAGGCATTAAGGCAAATACTATACTTTAACCTCAATATTGTTCTACTTTCTGAAGCATAAAAAATAACAAAAAGTCAGAAACAAAGAAAAGCATTGCTGCTGACCAAGACATGTAGCTCAGAAATTGTAAATTTGTCAAGTCTGTTCATTTGGGACAGTCTGCTGTCTGCTTTGTCATTTTGCACCTGTTTTAAAAATAACTGGTCACAGAACTTATATTACATAGTATGGTCCCAATGCACATTTATCTTATGCTAGTGGGTTGAATGGAGTATGTAAGTGGCAAGTCAACTATACAATTGACATTGAGGAATAAAATGCTGACCAACATCTATGAAAACATTCTTATTGCTTTCATGTACATTCATGGGCTGATTTTTTTAATAACACAAGAGTGACAGAGGAACTTTTTTATGGCTGACAGCATCATTGATGAGGATGAATAGTTTGTGTGCATGAATTGTTCAGTGGGGTTTGATTAAACTGGATTATTATTTCTTTTGGGAGATATAGAAAATGAATAAATGCAGGAAAAACATGTACAAATTTGGTTTTCTGTTCACCTCACATAATGTCTTGTTGATCTCTTGAAAATCCCTATTTTTTTCTATCTTGTGAGTGTGTTTTTATATGCTGTGCTCTGTGATGTTCAAGGAGGTGTACAGTATATATAAAAACCAACCCCTTTTGAAGAAGATGTATATCCTTTTATGTCCATTGAAAGACTTCTAATATGCACTCACTCTCACAAGGACTTGGGGTTCCAATAATATTCATTTGAATCAGAGTCATTTTTATTCTGGTAGAGAAAAAATAATAATGATGATTCCTGACCTCTAATGACTGCCAGGTTGTCCCTTTCTCCCTCTTTCTTGTTTTCTATGTCTGTGTGTATATGTGTTCATACAGTATATTATTAGGAATTTGTTCCTGACCACCAATTCCTTTGAAAAGGCTCTTTTATACCACCTTGTCCATTCATGGTCTGAGAATTCATTCATCCAGAAGAGTACTCTGGTTTCCAATCTATGTGATGGTGATGGAGACACATGAAAGACCATTGGATCCAATGGAAATCAAAGAGAGAGAGAGAGGAGAAAAGTGAGTGTGTTTGGACAAGGGGAGAGGGGGGATAAAATTGGGTCAGAGGATTTTTCTTGTGTGAAAGTATGTCCATTGTGTGATGGTGCTTTGGAATGAACTTGAGCAGTGAAGGCATGTTTTGTGGTTCCATATCTCAAGTCACGCATCATTGGATCCCACGCTTCATTAAGTAGCAGAGGAACAACCAACACATGAGTTGGTTGAACTCTTTACTTGTGGTTTCCACCTGGACTCTTTTCTCTCTCTATCTCTTGCTCGCGGTTTTTTATTTTTTCTTATTCTTCTTGCAGTCTCCCCCAAAAATTAATTTGAATCCACCAACAGGAAATCCTTTCCAGAAAATTAGTGGGGCAATAATTCTGCGGCATATCCGGAAGTGTTGAAAAGATTTCCGACGAAACAGGAGCCGATTTCTGGTCCAGCGGAGAAACTACTTGCGTCACACACAAGCGACAGCCGGATTAAGAACCAACGTTGGGTAGACCGAGCGAGCGAGCGAAAGAGAGACGGAGAAAAGGAAGAAAGGCAGAGGCACCGACAGAGAGAGAGAGAGAAGGGACAGAGCCGAACGCTCCGGCGACAAGCAGCAAAAGAGAACAAGAAGTAGGACAGAGCGGGCTAGAACAAGAGGGAGAGAGAGAGAGAGAGAGAGAGAGAGAGCAGCAGACAGGACAGGACGGGACGGGACAAGGGAGGCGCACGTCTGTGTGCGTGTGTCGAGCGCTGCGTGTCACTCCACTCTCCGCAGTTCCCGCCTGGCTGTCACCGGAGACGGTCGCGAGAGAGTCGTACAATCGATGTGGTTAGTGATTATCGTAATTATTCGGATCTTGTTGCTACCCGCGAAGGAAACGAAGCTTAATTAACATGCGTCTCTTCAAGCTGGGCTCTTCTATTCGTACCAAATTTTTTTGTTTCTCAGCGAGTGCAGTACAAAGGTGAATATAAATCACCATTAGGAAGGAAAATATGATAATTCGGTTCGTGTTGCTAGCCGCGCGCGCCAAAAAGCAAAAACAAGAAAAATTGAAATGCGTCTGTTCCGTGAGGTTTTACAATCGGGGCCTTTTCTGGTAGTGCCAAAGTTTCACATCGAGTGTACTGTGAGGAAGTGAGTGTAAATTAAACACTTGAAATGAAAAGATCAGACGAGGGAAAAATAAAAACATAGAAAGATCGACTGAAACACCCGAAATCTGAATTACTAATCTAAGGAAATTTATGCAGGTAAGTTACTCCCTACAACGAAATTCAAGGATCGTGGAAAAAAAATCTCCGT
Organism: Notodromas monacha; assembly: GCA_905338405.1. Taxonomy (NCBI): domain Eukaryota; kingdom Metazoa; phylum Arthropoda; class Ostracoda; order Podocopida; family Cyprididae; genus Notodromas; species Notodromas monacha. Next base: position 6,808 of record CAJPEX010006038.1, on the reverse strand, counting down.
ACAAAGAATTCCATTTCAACATGGAGGAGAATAGTTTAGAAAAAGAAAAATCTTTTTACTGTATATAAAGATATTTGTTATATACAGAGAGTCCCCATGTATCAATTTGTTTAATGCGTAGTACTGTAGTTGGTAACTGCTAAAATAAAAACTAAAAGCTTACTATAAGCGTTTTGTAAAATAATTTATTCGCACTGTCGAGCCCCAAGATTTTTTTTTTTTCGCAATTCGCCAAACTTTTCTGGATTTTTTTCCCCGCCATTTATTGTTACAAAAGGCAGCTCGAAGAAAGAAAAAAAAAAGTTCTTCGGAAAGTTTCGAAAAAAAAAGGGCGAAGGAGTTTATGAAAGTGGACTTGGATTAAGAAACCCCCGATTTTTTTTATAGCGGAAATCTGAATTCAATTCGTTGAATGGTTTGCGAAAACTTTTCACTCCTGCGCAAAAATTGTCCCTGTTCGCTGAAAATTCGGATCTATTTCTCAACAGGAATAAACACGATTTTTTTCAGCAAAACGTCGACATTTTCGAGTAGTACTTGCATTTTATTTATTTTTTATTGACAAAACGAAATGTGTGCGTGAAGACTACGAAACCATTGTGCATCTGAAATGTGGATTGGAATTTTGCAGACATTCAATTTTTTTTTGCGATAGTTGATTTGTCACTAAAGTCGAGTGAAAACTAATTTCTAGGATTTTCACTGTTATTTTCAAAGTGCTCCAAGCCCTATTTTATTGTTGGGAATATACTTTTTTTCAATATTTCTGGAAAAATGTGAAAATAATTTGATAAAAAATTTTAACAATTCATCTCAACCAATTATTTTTGTGCTTCTGTATTATTTACTGTGAAATCGTTGTAATTTATAATGTTCCCCTGCTTTTAATAAAAAACAGTTTTGAACAAATATATCTTGTTTATTGATTTGCTAAAAAATTCAACTTGAATTTAATTAATTTTTTTCCATAACATCTGGTGGATAATGTCAAGTATGATTATGCCAGAAAACTTGATAAATTTTCTTTATAATGTTCCTGATTTGGTCAGGAATGCGTAATTTTTAAAATCTGACAGTATATTTTTGGCACATAATAATCTTGTAAAACTTGGTTGGGTAATGTACATAAAAAGAAAGGATGAAGAGCCCAGCTTGAAATGTCTATTTTCAAGTGTTCAAGTCCAGACTTTCTTCAGGTTTTAGTGAATACAGTATAAATTCATGTGCTGTTTCTCTTTGTTTTTTATCTTGCCACAGGCCAGTGAAATACTTGTTTTTTTTTTATTGGTCTACCAGCGCCCCCATCTTCAACATGGCGTCAGAAGGGTGAGTTTGAGTTTCTCTCCTGTGTTCAATATTTTCTAGTCTAAGGTTATCCATACATTTTTAAGAATAAAAGAATACAATGGAGAATGCAGTATATTGTTTGGGATTCTTTTTCTGGGCCTGGAACCCAGTTTATTTTTTTACAGAACAAAGGGTCTGGAACTTGGCGCTTGTTTATCATCACAAGTATGTGTTCTTATTTTTTTTTCCTGTAAGTGAAACAGTTGGCAAATGCCACATTGTTTCTGTCACAAGGAGACAATGATAAAGAAGGTCTGTGTTTCTCCTTCATTTCCTGTGGACAAGGAACTAGTTTTGAGGGGTGGAGAGGATGGAACTGTTCCTTTATGTGACTGTTGAAACCACTGGGCCAAAGATAATAATTCTTTGAAGCTTGAGAAATGAAGTTTCATCTTTTACATTTTTTTTTGGAAGTTAACATGAGAATTCAAACCTCAAATTTTAGAGGAATTGTAAATCTGAAAAGCTAACATTAACTATTCAATTGATTTAAAATTTTGGATTTTTCTATTTAATTAGTTCATGTCCCATTTATGGATGCATTAAAAGTATGGGGTATTTACTTGAGCTTCAGTTTGCTATAAAAAAAATTTGAATGGTTTTTGAGGAACTTTTGTTGATTGAAAGACCTAAAGATATTTTACTAGTTTTGAAGAGTGAACAGATATTTTACTAGTTTTGAAGGGTATTATGCCACTGGGCTAAAGATAATATTCTTTGAAGCTTGAGAAATGAAGTTTCATCTTTTAAATTTTTTGTAAGTTAATAACATGAGAATTCAAACCTCAACTATTAGAGGAATTGTAAATCTGAAAAGCTATCATTACCTATTCAATTGATTTAAAATTTTGGATTTTTGTATTTGATTAGTTTTTGTCCCATTTATTGATGCACTGAAAGTATGGGGTATTTACTTGAGCTTCAGTTTGCTATAAAAAAATTGAATGGTTTTTGAGAAACTTTTGCTGATTGAAAGACCTACAGATTATTTTACTAGTTTTGAAGGGTGAATAGAATGGGACTGTTCCTTTGTGTAACTGTTGAAAATGTATCTCAACATTACTGTGTGACCATCAGGTCTGGGGCATACAGTAATGTGAATTTTATGAAGTCTAGGAAATTCAGTTTCATCTCATAGAATTTGCTGGTTTGAGACACAGAAAATTGTGGGCCTCTGATTTTATTAGTAAAACTTAATCTGACTTGAATCTCAAATGAAAGTCCCATTCAATTAATTTCAGGTTGGATTTTTATGTTTATGATTTTTTGTTTACCAATTAGGGAAGCACTTCAAATATTAAGCTCTTGTTTTAAAAAGGAATGTTACTTGTTATGTACTCATAATAGAAGAAATTCATTTATTCAATCCCAAATCCTTTTTTTTTATTTATAACTATTGTTTTGAAAGGAGTCAAGCTGAAAGAAAAAGAGGCACATTTGAAGTTTTATCATGTGAAGTGGAAATGAACTTTCATTGATGCATTCAACAATTTAAAATACTGTATGATTGTTGAACATTGAATATTAACTCATACTTCTTGAAATTAAAAATTTCTGAAAATATGATGGACATTAATAAGCAATATATTGTAACATAGTGTATTTATTCAGGGGTTTTATGAGAATAACATAAACCCCCTGAATTTTGTGCATTTCACCATATTTGAGGAAGGATTTTTTCTGTGGATATTATTCATACAAAATTATTATACTGTATTTCCAGTGACTGCAGGTGAAATTATTTATTTTCATTTCTATGTTAGTTGTTGATTTATTTTTCAGTGTTCATTCCTTGAACAAATTAATTACAGTACCTTTGTATAGAAAATTGCTGGAAGCCATTATGCTGTATCCTGAAAAATAATTGCTGATAATTTAGGCTGCATTCTGGATTTTTTTTTGGGAATTAAATCTACATTAATTGGAGGGAATAAATTATATTGGACCTTGAAAAAGAAACTTCCTGTGTAGTGTAATTGAATTCAGCCTCGGAATGCTTGTGGATAGGGGTGGAAAAAACTAGGTCAGGTCATTTGCTATTCACCAAGTCTCAGGGTCATTGAATTTAACCACAGTAGTCTTTCCGCGAAGTACAAACGTACTCCCTTTGTTCTTGAGACACAGTGTCGTCATATAAAACTCTTTCTTTACTTTGTTTTTCGGACCTGTGAACCTGTTAATTCCGGTTACAGTCACTGGAAGGATGAATGAGTACTGAAACTTTGGCAGCTCTTGCTATGGATGTCCTAATGGATGACCCTTCCACAAAAGTGCTGAAGGCTTCCTTTTTTGAGTCTCTTTTTTATAAATCTGTGGTTGAATAAGAAAAAAAAAGGGGTTGGTGGTATGTGCAGTTTGTTGCATGTGCATGATGTGGGTACTATTAGTGTGGGGGAATCCCTTTGTGCCCATATCAGTGGTAATGGGAGGCCATTTGCCTCTTGAAGGTCCATGATCAGCTGCAAATGCCCTGTGGGAACTTGTCCAACTGCTGTGTATACATGGGAAGGCCAGATTGATTCCTGCACTTGTGCATTTGTCCAGATGCTTTTTTTGTGGTTGCACACTATCACATGCAAGCTTTGGATTGAGAATACAATCTCTCAACATGTTTCAGAGCCCCCACTTTCACTTGAAATATTCAACCATCTTTTAATTCCCAGGGTTTGTGGAAAGTGGGAGGATGAAAAAATTGAGGGCATGAGTTGAAAAAAATGAGGTAATTCTCATGTTGGAACAGCTAATGAAAGGCTTGCAATTTTGTGACTCAAGTCTCAATTGTTCCATCAGTTCCATTGTTCCATTTGTTTTAATTGATGTTTATTAAGGTAATGTATTTTCTGTCTGGAGGAGATATTTTTTGAATTGGTGATTAATGGCCACTTCAACAAAACTGCTTTTGAAAATCCCACAAACTTTGATAAGTTGATGAATTGTAGAATTCAGTTGCAAATCTGCAGTAGCCATATTGTTTTAACTTGTTCTTCTGCTGTTTCATGTTGTAAATATTCATGAGTAAGATATGCTTTCCATATACAGTATCAAGAGGGGTGCTTGCTTCACAATAAAGTCACTCAATTGTGATATGTGAAACATTTATTTGAGAGGACTTTTGAAAAACCACCAACTGTGATCCTTAAGAATAGAGCTCCAAATATGCAGTTTTAAAGTATAGTAGCCATAATGTTTTACTTATTCTTCTGCTGTTTCAAGTTGGAACTACTGATGAGTACAGTATCATACTTTCCACATTTAAAATACATTCTTAATTCTGATCTTGAAGGTCCATGATCAGCTGCAAATGCCCTGTGGGAACTTGTCCAACTGCTGTGTATACATGGGAAGGCCAGATTGATTCCTGCACTTGTGCATTTGTCCAGATGCTTTTTTTGTGGTTGCACACAATCACTTGCAAGCTTTGGATTGAGAATAAAATCTCTCAACATGTTTCAGAGTCCCTACTTTCACTCAACCATCTTTTCATTCCCAGGGTTTGTAGAAAGTTGGAGGATGAAAAAATTGAGGTAATTCTCATGTTGGAACAGCTAATGAAAGGCTTGCAATTTTGTGACTCAAGTCTCAATTGTTCCATCAGTTCCATTGTTCCATTTGTTTTAATTGAGGTTTATTAATGTAATGTCTTTTTTGCTTAGTATTTTTCTGTCTGGAGGAGATATTTTTTGAATTGGTGATTAATGGCCACTTCAACAAAACTGCTTTTGAAAATCCACAAACTTTGATAAGTTGATGAATTGTAGAATTCAGTTGCAAATCTGCAGTAGCCATATTGTTTAACTTGTTCTTCTTCTGTTTCATGTTGTAAATATTCATGAGTAAGATATGCTTTCCATATACAGTATCAAGAGAGGTGCTTGCTTCACAATAAAGTCACTCAATTGTGATATGTGAAACATTTATATGAGAGGACTTTTGAAAAACCACCAACTGTGATCCTTAAGAATAGATCTCCAAATATGCAGTTTTAAAGTATAGTAGCCATAATGTTTTACTTATTCTTCTGCTGTTTCAAGTTGGAACTACTGATGAGTACAGTATCATACTTTCCACATTTAAAATACATTCTTAATTCTGATGTGAAAAGTTTATATCAGAAGACTTGCAATTTTTTTCTTGGTATCCAGTTGAAAAGAAATTTGGCTAAATTATTAAATCAAATACAGAGCTATTGAAGTTGTTGTGAGATACAATATAGAGTCCAGGAAATGGGCATCAAGAAAGAAAAAAAAACCTTCCTACACAATTCCTATACTTTCCCCTTCTTTCCCAGCCAAAAAAAACTATGTTATCTGTGTGTCTCCAGGGGCCATGGAAGGAACAGATTGGACCCAGTTTCCTCTTTTAGAATCCCCTTCTGCTCTTATCCCATGTTTCCAAAGTTGATTGGATCTGTGAGATTCCCCTGGGTGGAGGGGAGAAGGCTATAAAGGATGCACTGTTTGGACATGAGGGAGGACTGATGATGACTGATAGGGTGTCAAGGGTTGTAGTGTGCATCCCTGGGGGGGTTGAAGGGGGTTAGTTGGCACCAAACTTTTCTCCATCTGTTTGGAGATGAATGGAGGATGTTGTGTCTCAGCAGGTTTTATTTTTATTTTTTTACTTTAAGGAAACTCCCTAAAGAGAACATTGCTGAAGATGCCTAAATGTTTTTTTTTTTCAATAATTATTCAATTCCACCAACATGAAACCCTGTGGTTTGGATGACACCAGACTTATCCCTCAATTTCTCCTCTGAAAGGAAAAAAAGTTAAGTGAAGTTCTTTTGGGTGGACACACTTCAGCCCTCTTTCAGAAGGTCCCCCCAAAGAAACCCTTTTTCAAGGTTGTCAACATTTTTGGTTAAACATCTAAAATAAGTCCAAAATGTAATCCAGAGTTTTGAATGAAAACAATCTCATCCATCATGTGGAAGTTAAAGCCTGAAAAAAGCTCTGTCTTCATAAGTCTTTTTTATTATTAATTCTCTCCATCTCTTTTTGAAGTGGTGGCCTTTTGGGTGGATACACTTCAGTCCACTTTGAGGAAGTACTGTACCCCAAAGAAAACATTTTTGAAGATGCTTAAAAGTTTTGTCAATAATTATAATTTCCACCAATTTGTAACCCTCTGATTTGGATGACACTAGACTTATCTCCCATGTAGAAGGTTAATGTCTGAAAGAGGTTCTGTCCCCATCAGTTTTTTTTTAAATATTCATTCTTTCCATCTCTTCTCCAAGTGATGGTTTTTTTTTGGTGGACACACTTTAGCTCACTTGCAGGAGGTCCCCCAAAGAAAACCTTTTTGAAGATTAAATGGTTTGTCAAGAATTAGAATTCCACCAATATGTAACCCTCTGATTTGGATAACACCAGACTTATCTCCCATGTGGAAGGTTAATGTCTGAAAGAGGTTCTGTCCCCATCAGTCTTTTTTTTTATATTCATTCTCTCCCATCTCT
>CAJPEX010006037.1:0-14005 GCA_905338405.1 Notodromas monacha | reverse complement strand
ACTGAACGAATGAATAATAATGCGACAGAATATGTATAAAGAGGGTACTGAGAAGTACTTTTCAGCAACCAACGCCCAAGTCCCTGTTGATTAATAGTAGACTGGTGCCCTTTATTCTGGTTCACGTTATTTTCACAGCTGCATTCACAGGCAAGAAAATAAAATCATTTTTTTTCTTTGTCAAGCGAAGTTTAGAAATTTATGATTTTTTGAGTCCAAGTGGAATTTTGTTATGAACAGAAACTGTCGAGGAAATTTTAAACGCAGAATTGATGTCATTGATTGATGCACATGGTACTAAATATTATTTAGGCAAAGTATTGGTAGAATGAACTCACCAGATAATTGGGTCCAATTTCCTCGAATTTTACAGATTGCAGACGAATGCAGGAGCAAAGGTTCACACGGGAATGGCTTGGAAGTCCACAAACCTGCAGCTGTTCACAGGTATATGAAAAAAATAGCCGAATAATATGATAAAACCCTGTAAGTGCAAAGGATTGAATAAATATAACTCCAGTTTGTGATTACATTCCAGATTTTTTAATTCCACTATCACCTAAAACACAGAAGCCTGGATTCCTCACAGTTTTTAAAAACAACTTAGCAGCTCATGTTCCATTCCAAATTTCTCTACTAAACCTACAGCATACTTTGGGACACCGAACTTTTGGCCATGAAACAAAACAGGATTCTCACGTATAGACAGACAGCGAAATCGACACTTTCAAAAAGGCAGATTGAAAAAAAAAAAAAAACCGCAGACCAGGCACAGACATTGCACTCGGGCATCATCCTCCCGAACAGCGAGTTGAAAGCGAAAATTTCCAATTTTTTGATATGACGAAGTTTTTCATTTTTTCACACCAAGAAGGAATCATTGCTCGAGTCACAGATATTCGAAGGAAAATATAGAGTCACCCTCGCGTTTTCATCGCACATTTCGTAGGATAAAAACAATCACAGGTTCGAAAGAAACAAGAACTATTGAGCCCTGAGAATGAAGGAAGCGAAATATCGTAGGCTTAGAATTGCTCGCTTCTCAAAACGATTGCTCTGCAGTTTGACCAAAACAAAATTGAGCAATCATCGGTTATTTCTAAATATCCCGGAAGGGGTGTCACGCTAACGCAAACATAAAAACCCTGCTGCGATTGTTCGGTTGATTACCGAATTTCTTCAGATCCTGTACTTCACGGGTTATCAACAGCATGCCGAGCTGTTTATCTCTGCACCAGATCTCTGTCCTACAGTGTACTCGTAATTCCAAAACAAAAAAGCGAAAGAACACGGCGATATAACGCATCTTGGAATCTCCGAAAAAAAAAGTTGCGAATGATTTCAAGGGCCAAAATCCCCCCAAAAAGAGAAACGGTGAGGTTAAAAAAAATTGCAAACCACGGCGATCTCACTCTTTGAGTTAGTATAGAGAGTCCCAGGCTTAAAAAAACAAAAACATTTCCCTTTTTCCCCCCCACGCGCAAAAAAAAAAAAAGAAAAATCCTGACCTAGCAGGGATTATAACAGGCAGCTCCTCTTTTCCGGTTTTAGTATTCTGAACACAACTTTTTTTCCCATTCTCGACGGAAAAGACAAGCAAATTTTTACAAGCAACAAATGTTCTCATAAAACCTGCATCATACTTAAAAAAAGCACACCTACAACGAAGAAAGTCTCACCGTCCAGAAATTATCCCCAACTGAACACCATCTGAAAAAAATCTACTAAAAAAACCAAGATAATTCACATAAAACAAGCAAAACGAGTAGCACCGAAACGGCTGGGGATTCATTTGGGAAAACTAGCATCGTATGTCCTGGTGGAATACATACTTGCTTCTTTCACGCGTAATGGAACTCAAACTTGGGCCAACAAATGTTTGTAACAGGTTCAACAAGAAACTAAAGTTTTCGGTGGTTTACTCTAAATTTTTCAACCTAACCATGTGTATGCAAGCATACGAAAAACTGTTGTCACATGAGTTTTGCTCATATTTTATTGACCAAATAATGTGATTTCAAGGGAATGTAAAAGAGAGTAGTGCATTTTAGATTGAAGCCATTCGGATAGTTTTGACAAGATGTGAGGCAGTAAGATATTGGGTGGTTTCCAGCATGCTCAAATATGATGACCTGAATATGTATGAATACGTAAAGAAAAATTCTTAGTCGTTTCTGCATCTTCCATTCCAGCTACGCTCACAGAGGTTCGAAAATTACTAATTTCAAAAAATTTGAGCCTTTCTGCTTCTTGAATCTGTATAAGCAGAAATTTCTGAAGAAAAAAAGAAGGTTGTTTTGATATTTTACTTTGAAATGCAAGTATAAATTTACCCCGGATAATGGACACTTCACAAAATTGAATTGAGCTACCTCCGATTTTTTGCTCCGTATAGTGAACTCTGCTTTGGAGAATAGACTGAATGAAAATTGATTTGTCTTTCAAAAAAATCGACATTGCTGCTGGACATACGACGACCAGCATTTCGTTAAAAGCGGTTTAATCTTTTTCAATATTTTCGATAATGTCGAGAGCTGCTTTATTTTTATTTCGAGTCTTTTTCATATTCTAGGTATTTTATAATACTTTACGCTGAACACAGTTTTTTCAGTGACATACAAATATTCATGGACGAAATTACCACGGAATCCGGAGCAGATTAGGCTTTCCATCATCCTAACATTTAAAACTGAAGGGAGTTTTCGGGAGTTCGGGACCGAATAGCCATTGGATATAACTTTGGATTACAGTACTTGGTTTGTTTGACTTTTTGAATAATCAACTTGGCTACCAAGAACGGATAAGGACCAGCAGTATCAAGGTGCCACTCTACAGCTGCAATCGTGACGCAATTGGGAGCCATCTTTAGACTTGAACTCGGCCCAAGTTTGAATCCCAGGAAAAAAATCAGGTGGAATTTCCTCATGATCCCGCAGAAAAAAAAAGGACGTGCTGCTGGTTGGTCCACGCTTATCTCAGACGGTCGCGACATCTGCGTCGGGTCCGAGAGTGGCCCGGAGGTAAGTCACTGCCCGGTGAACGTCCCAGTCGCAAACGGCCAGGGCCTGACGAGCAACCCGGAAATCTCCGCGGCCATGGACCCGGAGATTGTCTGCTTCTTGACGCAGAGCTAGCGACATCTTTCCCAGCTTGATGGCCTGATGCACGTCCCATTCCGTCGCGTTCAGCCACTCCAAACATTCTTCAGACGACGCCTACTGATGCATAAATTAGTTGCAGTTAACAGTGAATATACGTGGAATTGCTCTACAACGAATGTATCCGGGTTGTATAATTTTCCATGGGTCTATTACAGTAAAATCCCCATGGAACGGTTTGAAGGCCATGGAGTGATACGAAGAAATAAGACAAAACTGAAAATAACTTGCCTGGTTGTTAAGTACTTTTGCCATGATGCGAACCTCGTCCGATTGGGTGCCACAGACTTTCCCACGGGTCTTGGACGAGTCCGTCGAATCGTTGGAGTCTTGGCTGAAATCCAGGAACTCGTCTCTCGAGTCGGACCTCGCCAGTGGCGCCGTGAGACCACGCGTGGTCTCCTCGAACGGCGACAAGTCGCGGGACAATCTTTGCACCTTCCCATTCATGTTCGAGTGCTGCTCGTCTTCGTTGGACACCGAGTCTGGGAGTCGGTCCAAAGAGTCTAGTTCGGCAGCTATTTGTGACTCGAAGCTCTCGTCATGGCTGAGGAATCCGAAAATCGAATTAACTGCTTCCATCGAAAATAATACTTAAGAGACACTGAAAAAGCTCCAGTTATCATTTTAAGACAAAAAAAAAGTGACAGTCTAAAAGCCTTGTGACATTGTCACCGGGTCGCCCTTTGAATAAAAACCAGAAAACCCGAAATAGCATCACACGAACTTCTGATAATTATTCCGTTAAATAAAGCAAAGCGTGAAGGAGAAGACAGTACAGTAACGTACTATACAAAAGGTCCATCATAAATAACAAAACTCACGTATTGAAACTTCTCGTTGGCTTCACCGGCGCAACTTGGATTCCGCCCATTCCCAGACCTGTAAAAATAATTTTATAAACTTTAAACGCACAAAAAAGTATGCAATCATCAAATTTCCAAATAAGTAACCCAAAAATGGCCACTACGTGAAAATAAATTAACATTTCCTTGCTTTATTTATGGCGGGGAAAACATTTCATGAGGGTAGATGTACAGTATGCGACAGTCACAATTTTACTATGAATAGCAATTAAATCGAGTAATTTTAGCATTTAGGTTTCGTCCCATGGAAACAACGCAATTGCTGGAGCAGCATATGATGGTTGATAGAAATCTAATCGTATTTTTGTTAATAATGAAGGAAGTTTTTTTTTCAGATACAAGCAATAGATCGCAACTTTTTCGACTGTCTCCAGCGATTTGTATGAACTACAATACGCGCGATTCATCCACTATTTGAAATACTCTCAGCATATAGCAAACTGACTTGTTTTATTGCACACTGAGCTTTTGGACACCATTAATAATAACGGCTAAAAACCGCCTCTAACCTTGTATAACCAAGAACCTGGGGGAAACGTAAGACAACGGTCAAGGCGAAACGTTTACTCGAAGTTAGGAGGCGTGACTTCCATTTAGTCTTTTTTCCAACAACAGATGCCGAGCGAATTAGGCTAAGTCTAACGACAGAAAACGCTGATTCGTCACGAAAAATTTGTTCGAAATACAGCCTTTCAAATTGATTTTTGTACGTCCCATAATATGTTTATTAAAAATACTTATTATCGTCAACTAGATATTCGTAGAAGATGCTTACAGCTACTGTCTTCCAGCGGCATGACCAACGGATGTTTCCGTTGATGTCGCGGTTTGTCCTCCAGGACACTCAAAGTCGTCCTGGCGTCCCTTATTGGCACTGGCGGCGGAGCATCGTACATGCTGCCTATCCGCTCCGGTTTCGCGTCGAAATTTGAGTTGGTGATCCGCAGCGGCGCCGGTCGAGGCTTGCTCACAGACGAATAGGACGATGTCGACGACGAAGAACCGCTCCTGAAAAAAAATAAATAAAAAGATTAGAAGAGTTCTCTCAACACATTACTCTGGGCCACCCCCAAAGTTTCGTCACTTTCTCACGCTCACCTATCCAAGGTACGCAATCCTCCTGGAACGCCGAACGTCGACGCCGTCGTCGCATGCTTGTTTCCGCGGATCTTGGGCACCACAAAGGCAGCCCCGGTCCGTAGTCGCCGCAATGGATTGTCATCTTCTCGAGCGTCCCCATCATCCCCGTCCACGTCTGTGCCGCCCCTAGTTTTGCTACTGACCATCGAATCGTTGTTCGAAGTTCGCTCCATGTTGCGGCGTGGATGTACGACTCCAACGGCACTCGCGCTCGTCATCGTGGACGACGTCGTCGGTCCCGCATGGGATTTGAAGATCGAGCCCGACCGCTGTTCGACTAGTGCGTTGTATGCCTCCTTTGCGTCCTCCGACAGAGTTTCCTGATAGAGAATAAAATCAAGTTGAACGAAAAAAATCTTCGGCTTTCATAAGAAATGCACTTACAAATGGGATAGTTTTTGTTGTTGCAAAATTCATCAACAGTGAAAGGTTATAGAAAATATGATGATCAAAATTCCATTTAATTGATCCCAGAAAAATTGTGGAGGTGCCGGGGATTGAACCCGGGGCTTCTCACATGCAAAGCGAGCGCTCTACCACTGAGCTACACCCCCTCTTGATAATACACTTCAGGTATTTTTTACGTTATGGGTATGTACTGCACGAAAAAAACGCAGTACAGCAATATAAAATACTGAATACAGTACCTATCAATCTGCAGAATCGTTTCTCAACCTCAAGGCTATAAATGAACTTTTAAAAAGAGAAGAGTGTTGACTGAAATCAAAAATGAAGAAATAATGCTCGCAAGCACGAGTTGTCAACTATATTGGGTCTGTTCGTATAATAAGTTAACAATAAAAAATGGGGAGTTTTAATCCATCGGGCACTGAAAGAGTGATCGATAGATCACTTCGCTAAAAGGAATCATTCCATGTAAGCTTCCCCTATTGATATTGCTTGTAATCGGGCTGATCTGCACGTCACAGAACTCATAAAACGTGGAAAAAAGTATTCTCTTCTTTACTGCTTGTTATTAAGTTTTGAACGGGCTTATAAATTCGGTACAGTACATGGTTATTCCAATAATTATCAAGCATTAGGTTCGTTAAAAGTCCAAACCTTTGTTATGAAGTTACTTTAATCATACTTTCAGCTTTCAATTAGTTATGACATAACATTTGGTTAGATTCTTCTTCGATTAAGTCGGTTCGGTATAAAGTTGGCTCGCAATAAATGAAAACAATTCCACAAAGGCGGGGAAACAAAAACAAGGAGGTTATAGAAACTACCATTACAAGCTTCCCTTACAACACAGAAATTATGCAGGCTTCGCAAGCAACGGGATATGACTTCAATCGCTCACTTCGTCACATGACCGTGACAAGAAAACCTGACGGGTCATTAGAAATGTAACGATTGAACGCAAAACTTATACCTGTAAGTCATTGGTTGACCCGTTATTGCTCTGATGATGATGGTGGTGATGATGATGCTGCGACCGACCATTTGCCACTTGATTCTGGCTCTTCGCGGGAAACCCCGCGGGGAACTTGAAAGAGAATCCCTTTCCTTTTCGATTGCTCGGACTGACCCCAGGCGAGGGCGATGGTGACCCGTCAGATTCCAACATGGCGAGTTCCTGCATCGACCGACTCGCCAATTCCTTTGTCATCGTGATGGCGGATTCTAGCTTTTTATGATCAGAGCTTGAAATGGGTTTCACCGTGGCTTGCTGCTTTTTCTTCTCGGTGCCCATAACGCGGTTGTTTTCAAGCTCACGAAGCTCATTGCGGGCATTGTGAGCTTCATTGGGGGTTTCTGGTGGATGAGAACTGTCTACCGTGCCGGAAGATTCTTCGGGTCTTGCAGATACGGACGAGGCTTTTAGTGCCTTCATCACTTCATCCATCAGACTCACTCCGAGGTCAAACGATGACTGGAAAACAACGGTAGAACAATAAGTCATGCGACTCGATAAAAATGTGATGCAACAAAATTATGATTGTAAACACCGGAATCTCAAAATCAGGGTTGCGTACACCGTACAGATCCCAAGCATGGCTTTGCTCACAGCAGCAGTGCAAAACTTTCTGCTGCATTTAATCCGTACAGTAAAATTTATCTTACAACCCATTCCATTTAAAGAGGTTTTATCTGCCTATTTTTCGCGCTGAAACATTCACAATTTAAAAAAAATGGCAAATTTTGAAATGTATTCTCAAAAAAGAGGAATTTGTCAAACTGTCAAACTTTTAAAATGCATTACTAGTACTGTAATTTTGAGCCAGGACTTCGGAAAAAATTTCTGCTGAGTATAGAACTGAAACCTTCAAAATGAGACATTGCTCGTGAAGAGATCGTGCTGTACCCTGAACCGTAAAATTTTCTGCTTACGACTTTCACTAACAGCACAAAAAATCGAGGACGATTGAAAATTCAGCTTTTTCACGCATTCAAAAACTAAAATTTAAATTCCAGTGAAGAAGTGTCAAGACTTTCATTCACTCAAGGCAAATCTAAAAAAAATCGATTACAAATTTCCGTCATCGAACTATGGTATGTTACGTGAGATTGTATCGCATTTCTTCAATTTGTCATGTCTGCAAGTAAAATTGAATAAAAGAGGAGAAAATTCGTGGCTTTGAAGGACTAACTTCAAAAGCAGGACTTTCCAGGGGCTGGGAACCACTTCCACCGTTAGTGTAGAAATAGCCACAGTTTCCGGCAGCTTCTTCGTCAGAAATCTCGTGATATTCATGAGTGCCCACGGGCAAAGAGCTAGGCCCTGAGCCTTGTCGTCCAGGAACCCTCGACTCCGATTTCCCCAACGTTGAAACCCGCCTGTTGTCAATTTTCTTTCCAAAATCCGTCGGCCTGGTCGCTGGCAATGTTCCTCCCCACATCACTTCGCCTAAAATGAAATTATAAAAAAAAGTTGGTAGGAGTCTTTAAGCCCAAGTTACAAAGAAACTGCAATTTATGGATTTCCACAATTCCCGATCAGTCTGCCTATAACTGAACGATCATCACTCCAACTGACCTAACCTATCCTGAAAAAGCCTCAAGTGATTAAAACGTAGCTAATCCTGCGATACTTAGGCCTGATCGGTACGACATCTATATTCTGGAAATGTAAAACGCCAGATACGGAAATTCTAATGTTCGAAGTGAAAAGATTTACCTACATTTTCGAAAAACGGCAAAAAATTTATACAGTACTGGTATACAGCCCTTATTCCCAACCCAAACCACTTTTCAAACGTGTACCAACAACAACATTCTTCATTAAAAACTTTTTTTTAACATGAAAACAGGACGGAAAAAATCTTACCATTAAGAGGTGGTTTTGAGTCGACTGGGGTTCTTGGTGTCAGCAACGGAGCTCTATCAGACGACAAGTCCGACGGCGCCCGCGTAAGCGCACTGGCGGAACAGTCAACCGGCGACGCGGGCGTGGACGGCGGATCAAGCAAAGAACTAGAGCTGGCAAAACCGCCTACGGCGCCTAAGACCGAATGACGACCCGAAATGCTGCCACCGCCGCCGCCACCACCACCACTGCCGTCGTAGTCGTCGATAGTATGTCCACTGCCATTGGCCGTCGGTCGCCTCTCACGCACCGCGTTTCCATCCCCAATCGGACGCCCAGCCGGCAAAACCTGGCGCGGAACGTCCCCGAAAAAGGCGCCGTCGACGCCAACGTGACCAGTGTGTCGCAGGTCGCCCTGCGGACAGCTGATCATTTCTGGTCGCAATTTCCGCTTTGAAGAATAGCCGTTTTTCCCATCTGCAAAGAATTGAAAAATAGGACGACGAATGAAACACGCTGAACAGCATTTGAAGAAAATGTTAATTAATTAGCAAAGAATTATGTCCGGTATAGCTATCCATCCCGAAGTGGTTTCAAAGATTCGAACTGGCAAATTTTTTTTTCCAACGAAGTCGTAAAGGTTGGCGCGGAACGCTCACCTCCTCGATTGAATGAGTGTCTCAAATTGGCGCTAGATGGGACTTTTGTTCCAAGATAGGTAACAGTGTGCACAGCGTTGAATAATCCTGTTTTCCCATTCGCAAGAACACCTTTCCACACACCAGCTGTGTCCGCAGGCTTTTTATCCAAAACCGTGATCACGTCTCGGGCTCGGTAAGGCAACGCGTCTCGCATCGCCATGTCAGGACAATCTTGAATTGCCTCAACCTGTTCCGGTTTACACTTGAAAGAAAAAAATTCAGTTAGAAAGAATAAAGCATCGTAAAAGGATTAGACTAATACCCTTTCATGAGTTCGACCCTTCATTTTCTCTATTGTCTACAGTAATCACAATAACCATAGAGATTCTACCGGTGACGCTCAAGAACGGGAATTTGAAGCGATATACTGTACCGGCAGTAATTATTTTTCCAAACAGATGCAGTCTTATCAAACAGAGAAATTAAAAGAAAAAGAATCAGCTGTGCAAAACGTGATCTCTGATCCCCCAAGAAAACTCTCAGATACTGTAATTTATTCATTCTGAGTTTATAAAAATATTCTGCTGATTCTGTGCTAGGGAATTCTGAACATTGGGAGAAGAACGGAAGAAATCAATCGAAATTTTTTTTTCCGACTTTAAGGCAACATCTATACCTGCTTCTGCCAATCGTCTAAGGTGAAATGATCAATTTTGCAGCAGTTGAAATGAATACTGCTTAAGTTATCCTCATGCGAAAGAAACGAGATCAACACATGTTTACATTAACAGGAGGCAGAGCGAATTCAGGTTAAGGGTGAATTCATAATGGACCTTCAAAACGGAAGTCATGACAAAAAATATATATATACAATATGACACTTCCCATGATCACAGAACAACACGCTAAACGATCTACAATATATTTTTCCCACATTCAAAAAAGGAAACTCCCAAGAAATTGAAGCTAGTACTGCAATGCAATTACCTCAGGCAACAGCGTCAGTAAGTTCTCAAAACTCGGTCTCTTGTTGGCGTCGTGTTGCCAACACTTCATCATCACCGAATAATACTCTCGAGGGCAATGCTCCGGTTGTTCCAGCCTCTGTTGAAAACAAAATTCACAATAAAGAAACTCCGCGGAAAAGATCTAAGCACATCAATGAATCCGAATTAAAAATTCGGAAGTTATTCATGATTTCAAATGCACACACAGAATGTATCACATTTCTGTACACTGCAATTACCATTAAATTTCATAATAAAGATGTAATCTTTCCACCGAAACACACAATATTTATCCAGCCAATTAATAAAAACATTTACGCATAAAAACGTATATAGCACTGAATTCTCAAATGAATGAATAAACCCCGCCCGTAGTTTCATCATACGAAAAGCAATGAGACATACACTTTAATAATAAAATACTGTTATGATAACGCAAGAAAACAAGAGCATTCATGCTCAAGACCCGACAATTTTTGAATACCTGGAAATTCGGGCTATCAATCGCCTCCAGAATTTGCTGGCCAGTAAGAGCAGCCCAAGGTTGGAAGCCATACGAAAACATTTCCCACAAAGTAACTCCGTACGCCCACACGTCTGAGGCGGATGTAAAACGCAGGTAATTTATGCTTTCCGGCGCGCACCTAATCAAAAAAAGCCACAACGTTACGAAAAAAAAATTCCGTTCACTTACACAAAACAAACATCTTACCATGCAATCGGAAGTTTCAAGTTGACGTTGAAATTCGTTTGGTAATAATCTTTCCCGACTCCCAGTGCTCTGCTCAATCCGAAGTCGGAAATTTTCACTTTGTTTTTGGAGAAAACTAAAATGTTCCTCGCAGCCAGATCCCTGTGGGCAAGTCATGAACAATGCAATTAAAAAATTGATCCAGGGGCCACAAAGAAAATTTTCATGAAACGCAGTCTTAGAAAAATTTGCATTTGCACAATAGACCAAAAATAAATTTCAAACGCAAGTCTACGCATTCCTCACCTGTGAATGAGTCGCTTCGACTCGAGGTAAGACATCCCATCGCAGATCTGAATTGCAAAATCGCAAAGGGTTATCACGGTGAATGATGGTCGCAGCGCAGGTTCCTTCAGACATTCAAGCAAAGATCGGAGCGGAGCCAACTCTGTAACCTGGAAATTCAATAATTATGTCGTTAATAGTGTAACAAACCAAAACCACGTGGATTAAAAATAAATAATTAGGACACTCCTGTACTAAATGAAGAAAAAATAAGCTGACTCACCAACATGAGAGCATCTGTATCCAAAACCACACCATAAAGCCGCACTATGTGTTCATGATCGATTCCGTGCATAATGGCTGCCTCTTTGAGAAAATCCAGGGGATTAGCTTGCATTCGTTCTTTGCTCAAACACTTGATGGCCACTTGGATCTGAAAATAGTCATCAACCTCATGAATTTGCATTCAGAAAATTATATTACTGGAATTTAAGAAAAATCGATCTATTGCGTCAATGTCCCCTAGCTCAATCCTTTTTTTTTTTTGAATAACCATCTTTTTCAATTTAAAAAGATTGTTTGAAATTCGGTTAAGGTTTTTTTTTAAAACACTGTACATACCCGGTCGCCTTCCTCGTTCGTCCAAATGCCTTGTTGAACCACGCCGAATTCTCCAGTACCAAGCTCTTTGTTCACAACGATGGCTTCAGCTGGAATAATATGTTTCGAAGGAACCTTCACGGGTGGTCTTTCTTGCCGCGATGGCGGCACAGTACCAACGAGTCCGCTAATATCGTCCCTTTTGGACAACAGCTTCTGTAAATGCAAAACGACGCGAATGTGAAAAAGACGGAATCATACGCAATCAAAAAGTTGAAGTTTGAAGACCCTTCACATGAATTCCAAAGAAATCGAAGAATGGACACATGACGACTTGAATTTGCAGAATGGTAAAAAAGAAAGGAAATCAATCACTATAAAGAACGTTTCCTCAGTTCAGTGAACACATTTCTAATAGTGAGGATGATAAGGATGAAGAAAGATCTTCACCAAGTACAGTACAGATAAATGAAAATTTATATTGGAATGCTTAAGCTGTCGACACCTCTCTTGAGTAGTTGTTTTTTTTTTTCATTGGCATGGCCTTCATAATTCGATATTGCCTGCAGAAAATCCACAGAAAATTGAGTTGTTTTAATTAGCAAGATTTTATAGACTGCATCGTACTTGAGAAGCACCTGAAGTGTCGCTAAAAAGTGTGTGAACTTTTCGGTCTAACCAGCACAGTTGGATTTCCCACATATTCCGAAACAAAATTCTATTACACGAAAACTAAAATCAGCATATTTTTTCAGTTCAAAGGCCTTGCCGAGTGAAATGAAGCGCGTTTTAGAAATAACACATTCCAGTTTCCCATTCGCGTAAATATGGCTAGAAAATAAAAAGAAAACTCGGAAAACGAACCTTGCAGAANATGATTCAACACTTGGTGTCCCAAAGGCTTTGAACATGCGGAACTGTTGGTCGATTTCCGCATCACCACGAAGTAGCGGCTTATTGTTGCTCTGGTTACAAAAAAAGAAAAATGGATTTTACAGCAACGGATTAGGTCGAATCAAGCATTAAAATTGCATTCGGAGAAATAGGGTTTTCTGAGAATATACATTTCAAGTTATTTTGTGAACACTTTTCTTGGAAAGGTAAAAAAATGAATAAATTTCACTGGGGGGTCAGAAAGAAGATGCTCAACTTCTCACCAGTTCCGCAAAAATGCAGCCAGTTGCCCACATGTCCACAGCCGTGGTGTAATACTTGAAATTCAATAAAATTTCTGGCGCTCGATACCACAACGTCACCACTTCGTGCGTGTATGCCTTATTAGGCAGACCCATCTACGCACAAAATCATCGCATTAATTGACGAATTCCGAAAGATTCCACTCAAGCGTAAAACACAAATTACAAACCATTCGGGCGAGTCCGAAGTCCGCGATTTTCAACTTGCCATCACTTGAGACCAATATGTTTTGTGGCTTGAGATCACGATGCACTATTCGACGTACGTGGCAGTACGTGAGTCCTTCACATAACTGACGCATCAAATTCTGCGGAAAAAAAAACCAAAAACATTGAACTCAGATACACAGCTACGAATACATTACGCGGCAAGCAATCGAAATGTAAACATTATTCTCCAGTTACAAAATTTTAAGCGCATCGCGGGTGAGCGTGGTCATCAACCAAATGACTCGTACCATCATCTGAACATCATTCCTCGAATTCGAATTACAACCGAAGTTATCTTCTGGTTTTTGAATGAATCTCGAGCGGAAAACGCGGGTGCGATAACGCACGACAACTGGATAAACAAAATTCAGGTACGACCACGAGGCTTCATTCTATTTACTGCGATATTCTCCGGGCACAAAAACGTATGCTAATCATGGCAGACCTATCGATGTAACAAATCTGCTATAACAAATATTTCCTTAAACGATCTGCCCTAAAATAAACATAAATAAAAGCTGTGAAAATTCTTCAGTTTTATCTTTCGAGTTTTAAAAATATTGCATTTCTTCAGGAGTAAGATGATGTATGATTAGTTCGGGAAAAATTTACCTCTTGAAAAAATGACAAATTTGTGGATACCAGCATGAGTAGTGGCCCGCATACTAGAATAACAGACGTGATTTCGAGAAACACCTTCATTTTCCCATTTAAATCGAGGAATATTTCAGTAAATGCGATATGTTCTGAATTTTGGAAGGGTCTATCCACAGCTGAGATGCCGCAAGTAATAATTCAAGCTAAAAACGTCGCTCATTACCTAATAAATTGGGGGAAAAACGGAATGAAAACTCACTTTGACCATTTGAGGTTCGATACCAGCTGGATGATTCAACAAAAAGGCCCGCAAGTCCATATCCATGTATTCAAAAACCAAATAAAAATCAAATTCGCAAGG
>CAJPEX010006036.1:0-14009 GCA_905338405.1 Notodromas monacha | reverse complement strand
ATGCTAGTTCCTGTTGTGAGGAATAATAGGAAGACTTTGACAGGTGTTCGGTTACAGTCTAATCTGCCAGGTGAGTGGAAAGAGACTGGAAATATTTTGTTTCGGTGTGAAGAGGAAGGTGTTTTTTATTTTATCTTCAAACCAGGAACTCAGAAGTCGTCGAATATATTTTCCTCCGAAGACGATGACTATTTTTCGAAAACGTACCGGGATCATTATTTGAAATCCATCAATTTCCCGGAGGAATATTGGGCCGAAGCCGCTGGAAACATTGATTGGATGCGGAAATGGGACAAAGTTTTAGACTCCTCCAATCCTCCGTTTAATCGCTGGTGAGTCTGTATAATTTTTAAATGTTGAAGTGAATTTTCGAATTTATATACCGTACTACAAGATTTTGATGCAATTTAAATGAAGGCCCAATTCATTAATTCCAGAGCATTCTAGATAATCAGAAATTCATTGTATAATTGGTGCTCCAATTATTCCGCCACACTTCTGTTTCCTTGAGGAAATTTCATGTTTGTTAGTGTGGTCCAATTTCAATTATGGCTTGGAATGAAGTCTTGGTTTCATTCATTTTTCATCTGTTTGAAACCTTTTATGTTGTGCACCGTTTTATGAAGTTCTCCCCTCAATTTTTGCAGGGTGCCAAAATTTTGTTTGAAAAAATAAACAAAATTTGGCACTCTGCAAGGTTAACTAAAAAGGATGCTTTGTAACTTTTATTATTTCAAAGGTACAAAAGATGATGGGTAAAACAGCAAACTATTCCAATGTTATTTGTCAGAAAGATGATTTTTTTCTTATTTTAAGTACTATCCAACATGTACAAAAGATAATGGGTAAAACAATAAAAATATTGATGGTTTCCATTGAGCTCTGGAAATATAACTGATTACTTTCTATGTTTTCTTTATGTCATTTGAGTCTGCCAAATTATTTTACACGTTAAATTCAGGCTAGGTGTAAGCTTGTGTGAGTGTTTCGGTTATGTGTTACCCGTTTTTACACTTTTGTTTCTCATTGAGAATGGTCAGTTGAAAGGGCTGCGTGCTGGTGACATGACATTTATCCAAAAGCCATTGTTGAGCTACTTTTACATCAACTAAGAACATTCTTAATAATTGCCTCCACAATTATTTCTGGAATTTTTCGTTTTTTTTTTCAAGTGTCAAGGAAGTATTCTTTTTGGAATTCAAAAATGTATGCAAGATGCTTGAGAACTAGGATTTTTCTTTTTAAATGTTGTCTTTTTAAATTAATACACTATACATCTCTGACAACAAAGCTTTTGAGACTTCGAAAAATCTCTGTTGAGACAAAATTCAAAATATCATTTTAGTTATACTCTACAAGGGACCTTCAAGGTTTTTTTTTAAATTAAAGGTACAATTGTTGTAATGATATGAGTAAGTTATGAAAAATGATACTGCTGTATTTCAGCTTCCCAACTGACCTGTGTATTTTTGTTCTTCGGTTGTTTATCATTTCAATGATGGCAGCCTGATGCATAGGAAAAAGTAAGTCGAACCATGCGTGTGAAAAATGGTAAATGATTTCCTTAATTCAAGACCGCAATAGTATGCGTCTTGGAATCGGCGTGCAAAATTTCCTGAGAAGGTCCTGGTAAATTCCTTTTGCGTTTTGGAGGTGCTGTACTACAGGAATCTGTGCTGATCGGGTGGATAGCAAAGGTCACCGGGGCTCTTTTCTTTGTTTGTGGAATGTGGTGGAATGGTATGGGAGAGAGAAAGAGAGAGACTTGGTCTTCCGTTCTCAACCTGTGTGGAGAGAATTTTCATTTATTTATTATTATTTTTATTTTTTTACAAGCGTGACGCGTTCGAGAAGACGGAAAGCCTAGAATTTATCAAGTTTTAAGCGTGATTGGCTGAAGTCTCAAGATTAGGATTGGCCAAAAAAAATGCCGGCCCAAGATCCGGATATGGCTTTAGTTAGGAACATTTTTCTGAAATTTGCCCCAAAAATTGTAACATTTTAATCGTTTTTAATTTTGATATCTTTTGAACAAATCAAGCTAATTATATAAAAATAATAATAAAATAAAAATGAATAAATGTCATGATAAATTCACTCTGATTCATGATCAGAAGCAAGCTGATTTTGTGCTTCTTTTTTTGGAGTTGTTTTTTCTATTATTTGTGCATATTCAAGCAAGACTTTGCTTTTTGATCTTTTGACACCAAAAGTTCAGATTTTATGTGGTTTTGTTCTGCACTATTGTTTTTTATACGACTCGAATTTGATGAGGGAAACAATTTGCATTAAATTTTTTGAGGTCTTATTTCTCATTTTTTGACAAAAATGAGAACCAATTAAATATATTAGCATTGAAGCCTAAGAGAAAATGAGACTTGACTTAGGGAAAATTCTCACATCAGGACACTCTTTATGCACCAATTATGTCCACATCTTGGGGTCTCAAGGTACCCGTGAAACAATCTTATTTCCTGAGGGAGAAGAAAACGGTGTTCTTTCTTTTCAGTTGTAAATTGTCCAACTTTAAAATGAATGATTCACAATACATAATTACTGTGAACCCCCACATGTAGACACCTAAACCCACGGACAATTTGACACAGGGACACTTATTTTCCCAGAAAAATCAATATATAAGGCCCAACATGAGGACACTGACTCAACATAGGGACATTTTGTGATAAATTTGCAAATAAATTTCAGGCCAAATCACAAGAAACAGATATTTCCAACCCTAAAATTGATGTAAGAAAAGTTCTTGGGCATTTCTCTCACCAAATTACCATCCATTTAACAAATTTAAAAAATTACCTCCAGCATAGAGGACTCCTACTTTTTTTTCACTTGAATGTTATTTTTGTAGATGCCAAAATTTCAGTGTACAGTACAGAGATGCGCTATTCAATGCTCCAAAAGTTCTTATTGAGTTGAAAATGTATTCACTAATTCAAATTCAAGTGGCAAACATTTTTTTTCAGGGAATTCTGAAGAATCTTTCTTCCACAAAACACCAAATAAAAAGTATATCATGTAAGTCTATGGGAAAACAAACTCAACTTAAGGACATTTTGACTTGGGGACACTCTCCATGGACCAATCAAGTCTGCATCTCCCGGTCTCACTTTTTAACTGAATTAAATCTGTGAACACCAGTTTGAAGTGTCCTTGGGGGAAGGTGAGGGGGGGGGAGAAGAAGGAGCAATGGCCTTGACTCCCGCCTACAGCTCTCAGCTGAAACCTCTCTTCCTTTCCTTCTTTTTCCTTGTGAAACCCCTGTTTTTCCCCCTTTCTGTGAAAAATTTGGGGAAGGGGGGAAAAAGGGGGGTCGTTGTTGTGTCCAGCATCTCCCGTTGTGCCCTGAAACCATCCTTCTAAGATGTAGATCAGAGTTCACGGTTGTTGCACGTGTGTTCGATTCAGTTGGGGGGAACAGTGATTCCAAATTGTTTTTGTTGTTGTTTTTTTCATAGGCTGTGTTGCACATTACGGAAGATTGACACCATCACATTCAATATGTGGCGCAGTTGCCTTCGCCAGACCGCGAGTTTTCGTTTCATGCTAGTTCCTGTTGTGAGGAATAATAGGAAGACTTTGACAGGTGTTCGGTTACAGTCTAAT
This sequence comes from Notodromas monacha, assembly GCA_905338405.1. Taxonomy (NCBI): domain Eukaryota; kingdom Metazoa; phylum Arthropoda; class Ostracoda; order Podocopida; family Cyprididae; genus Notodromas; species Notodromas monacha. The sequence continues at coordinate 10,388 of CAJPEX010006036.1, read as the reverse complement.
CTGCCAGGTGAGTGGAAAGAGACTGGAAATATTTTGTTTCGGTGTGAAGAGGAAGGTGTTTTTTTATTTTATCTTCAAACCAGGAACTCAGAAGTCGTCGAATATATTTTCCTCCGAAGACGATGACTATTTTTCGAAAACGTACCGGGATCATTATTTGAAATCCATCAATTTCCCAGAGGAATATTGGGCCGAAGCCGCTGGAAACATTGATTGGATGCGGAAATGGGACAAAGTTTTAGATTCCTCCAATCCTCCGTTTAATCGCTGGTGAGTCTGTATAATTTTTAAATGTTGAAGTGAATTTTCGAATTTATCTACCGTACTACAAGATTTTGATGCAATTTAAATGAAGGCCCAATTCATTAATTCCAGAGCATTCTAGATAATTAGAAATTCATTGTATAATTGGTGATCCAATTATTCCGCCACACTTCTGTTTCCTTGAGGAAATTTCATGTTTGTGAGTGTGGTCCAATTTCAATTATGGCTTGGAATGAAGTCTTGGTTTCATTCATTTTTCATCTGTTTGAAATCTTTTATGTTGTGCACCGTTTTATGAAGTTCTCCCAGCATCCAGAGTTCTCCCCTCAATTTTTGCAGGCTGCCAAAATTTTGTTTGAAAAAATAAACAAAATTTAGCACCCTGCAAGGTTAACTAAAAATGATGCTTTGTAACTTTTATTATCTCAAAGGTACAAAAGATGATGGGTAAAACAGCAAACTATTCCAATGTTATTTGTCAGAAAGATGATTTTTTTCTTATTTTAAGTACTATCCAACATGTACAAAAGATAATGGGTAAAACAATAAAAATTTCAATGTTTTAGCTTACCTGATCAATTTTACCACCCTGGAACATGAGTGAAGAACTTGGGCTGTAACTGCTGAAAAGATTTCATTCATCATGATGCAACTTTTTTTCAATCTTTAAAAAAAATCCCAGAACCTTAGAACATCATGAGCTGTTTGATGATTCAAAAAAATGTTTTCACAATAAAACCTACTTCAAAAATATCAGAGGTCGCGTAGGAATGGGACAGCCCTTGGATAGAGGTTCTTTCTGTTCCAAATGATGCCTCAAATACTAAAGTATTGGTAAGTTGGATCCCTGCTAAAATCTTTGAAATTCTTGTCCTCCATGATGTATTTCAGGTTTGTTGGTGGCACACTAAACGTTTGCTACAATGCAGTGGATCGTCACGCGGAAAGCGACTACAAGGACAACGTGGCCATTTTCCACGAAAGCCCAGTAACTGGAAAAAGCTCTCAACTCACATGGGCTGAACTGAAGGACCAAGTATGCATATAATTAAGTAACATGTGACCTACTTATACAGTGCTCTACTCAGTGTTCCCCAGCGGTCCGCAGAAGTTTTTTTGTCGGTCCAAAGGAAATTTTCTTGAACCATAGATTTATAAAAAGTAGCAGCAGTCTTATTTTCAGTTGAAATTTTGGGAAGACTGATAACAGTTTTAAATATCTGATGAAAACTTAAAAGTTTGCTTTTTTCTTAATATCAACTACTGCAACAATTTTCATGTTCTGAAATTAGTTATTTTAATTTTTCATTCAGCAAACCGTTCTTCAAGCCCATGTTTCAAAATTTTTGAGGACATTCCACTATAGCTGCTTCATTGGTTCTTAACTAAAGTTTTGCAAAAATACAGAAACTTTCTTGAGTTTAAATTTTTTTTGGGAATTTACTGCTCTTCATCAATTGTTCAGGGAATTTTCTGGTCTGCAAAAAATTTCTTGGAAATTTGCAGGTCCAAGTGAACAAAAAGATTGAGGAACTTTGCTCTACTGTATATACTGTACTGACTTTCTGTGACGGCTTAACAAAATTGGGCAAAAGTCCACATTTCAGCTAATGGTTATAAAAATTAACAAAAAGTTCAATTTATGCTGGCCAGTCTTCCAAATTTTAAGCGCCCTGGCTGTATTGCTCAAAAGTTTTCATTCAGTCATCGTGCAGTAAATTTAAAAACTTTTTTTTTAGATCCAAAAGAAATCCCAGAACCTTAGAACACTGGGTAATGGCGATTTATCTAATTTTGTTTCTTTTTACAATCACACATACTCCAAAAACATCTAAGGTTGTGTCACCTTTATATACAGTGAGACCCCCAGATTTAAACTTAATAGGTGCATCAAGAGTGTCCCTAGATTGAAATGTCCCTAAGTCAAGACTTGTTTTCCCACAGAATTACATCATTGAACATTCTTCAGAATTCCATGAAAAAAATTGTTTGCCACTTAAATTTGATTCAGTGAATATCTTTTCAACCCAATAAGAACATTGGAGCATTGAATAGTATACTGCTGTGCAGTTCATTGAAATATTGGTATCTGTAAAAATAACATTCAAGTCACAAAGAGAGGAGGAAGTCCCTCTTCATTCTATACAATAGGTTTTTTTATTTGCTTAATGGGTGAGAAAATGATGGGAGAAATGATAAAGAATTTTTCTTGCATAGATCTTTGGGTTGGAAATATCTGTTTCTAGCAATTGAGCCTGATGAAAGTCAATGTCCCTCAAATGTATTGGCAATTTTATCATGCAATGTCCTCATGTTGAGTCAGTGTCAATATTTGGGGCCTTTTTTATTAAAAAAATAAATGTCCCTATGTCAAATTGTCCACATGTTGACGTGTCCACATGTGGGGGGTCTCACTGTATTTAGGCCATATTCTCCCACTCAAAAACTCCATATATATATATACTGAGTCAAGATATATTTTTTTCAGAATTTTTTAAAATTAATTTTTAATTTGACTTAGTACGGTGGTTCAGCTGTATACAATACTGTACAGTATATTGATTCTTGTTGCAATTTTTCCCTGACCATGACAGGTATCCCGTTTTGCCGGCGTTCTCACGGGCCTCGGAACCACAAAGGGCGACCGTGTCATCATCTACATGCCCATGATCCCCGAAGCCGTGATCGCCATGCTGGCTTGTGCCCGGATCGGCGCCGTGCATTCCGTCGTATTCGGCGGCTACTCGGCCCGAGAACTCGCCGTGAGACTCGAGCACGCCAAGCCCAAGATCATAGTCGGCGTGAACGCGAGTGTGGAACGGAACAAGATCCTCAACTTCAAGAGAGTCGTCGACGAGGCCATCGGGTTGTGTCCGGGATGCGATATCAAACACGCTGTGATTTTCAACAGACCCCAGTTTGAGCCCGCGGAAATGATGAATGGCAGGGACGTGGACTGGGACCGAGGCATGGAGAGTGCCGTGTCGCAACCGTGTGTCCCCGTGGATGCGAATGACCCGCTGTACGTGTTGTACACCTCGGGGACGACTGGGCAGCCCAAGGGCATCGTGAGGCCGTCTGGGGGCCATGCTGTGGTACTGCCGTGGACCATGGACAAAGTATATGGTATGTATGTATGTATGCATACCATGTAGTGCTGGGTCCTCATATAGATGAGTGCAAAAGAACACGGACTGGCTTCAGGGTCATTCATGTCATGTAAAACATGATCACCCCTGAGTCTTAATTTAAAAAATGCAGTATCTATGTACAGTATTACAGTAATTGGTTCTGCAGTGAGGCCCTGCATGAGATGTGGACATAATTGGTGCATCATGAGTGTCCCTAAAGTTGAGCCTCATTTTCCCTCAGACTTACATTATATAATTTTTAATTGGTGTTTCATGGACAAAAAACTCATCATGCTGTAATTCCATTAAAAAAATTTTCTCCCAATTGAAACTGATTCAATCAATATCTTTCAACACAATATGTACATTTGTAGAAATGAATACTGATACCTCTGAAAAGTGCAAAGAAATGTTGGCATTCTCCATAAAAAAAAACAGTCAGGTGAGAAAGAGAGAAGGAAGTCCCTCTATGTTGGAGTTGATTTTTTAAAATTAGCTGAATGGATGGTAAATTAATGAGAGAAATGCCAAAGAACTTTTCTTACATCAATTTTAGGGTTGGATGTATCTGTTTCTTGTAATTTGGCCTGAAACTTATTAGCAATTTTATCACAGCAATGTCCATATGTTGAGTCAGTGTCCATGTGTCATGCCTTTTTTTATTAATTTTCTTTGGGAAAATATGTGTCTTTATGTCAAATATCCTGCATGTCAAGGTGTCTGCATGTGGGGGTCTCACTGTATATCAATACGTTTTTTAGGGACACACAGAAACAGAATTAATAATAACTCTGAAAACCTGTGTACAGTATTTTAGGCAGTTACTGAAGTTTAAAAAATTGTTAATTTTATAAAATCAAAATAGAGGAGCATAATCCTAAAAATATTGAGCTCTCTATACCTTCTGAATTGATGACCTTTTTTCCAACATAGAAACTCAAAACTTGATGAAATGTATCATGCGTAATTTTGGTTGAAAAAGTGAGTTCAGGGTAACAAATTTCTCATTTGAGTCATATTTTCCTCACCCAAAAAAATAATGTTGGCAACCTTTTCATTGGGCTGGCATTATGTTTCAAGATGCTGGGGACCCACTTTTTATTATTCTCTTTTTGTTTATTTACATGCATGGGAAGTTTAATGCATCATCACAGCCCAAAACATATATACTGTACTGTATACGGCTTGAAGGTTGGTGAGTTTTGACAGTATACAATTTCAATTTTTTTTAATTCTGCCTCAATTGGTGATACACTTGAACATTGTTTTAGAAATTTCTTGAATTTATATCTGACCCAGTGTGTTCCTATTTTCACATTTTAAAATACTGTACACTGTTGTGGACATCTTTGGTTCAGCAACTAATTCCCACTGGCATACGGTACTGTATATTGTAATCTCAAGTCCATGAGTCCCATCTACAGTACCATATTCATTCAAGTACAAAACGTCCTTGCGTTAAGACATGCAACTTTTATTTGTGAAGGAAATTTTGGGCAAAAATGTATTCCTGAACAAAACACACATCCCAGTTTTTGTGTTAGATAAATCCGATATTAAAATATGCTTGTACAATATACTATTAATGCATTTCAATATTAATGTATTTTATGTATTTATTATTAATGTATTTTATGTATTTAATATTAATGTATTTTATGTATTTAATATTAATGCATTTTATGTATTTAATATTGATTTATTTTATGTATTTAATATCAATGTATTTTATGTATTTAATATTAATGTATTTGATGTATTTAATATTAATGTATTTTATGTATTTAATATTAATGTATTTTATGTATTTAATATTAATATATTTTATGTACCTAATATAAATGTATTTTATGTATTTAATATTAATGCATTTTATGTATTTAATATTAATGTATTTTATGTATTTAATATTAATGTACAGTACTTATTTTTTATATGAATGTATTTTTTAATCCTAGATTAAAATGAAGTTGGTAATAGGAAACAATCAAACAAGGCCAATTAAATGTACCGGTCCTTGTTGATGAGCTGAGTAATTGTATAATTTTTGCTTTTTATACTTGTGATAAAACTGCAGATCCTGTGACTCATGATCCTGTGATAAAACTGCAGAGCGCAGCTCTTTTTTTTTTTTTGCATAGATTTTCAGAAAGAAAATGTGCGCGTGTCACCTCGATTAAATACGATTTTTCTATGCTGAGATATTTGACAAACGGTACTCTGTTGAATGTTGTGACTTATTCTCAAGAAATACAGGGTGTGCATTTGACTTTACTTTTCAGGCATGAAACCTCAGGAGGTGTGGTGGGCCGCGTCTGACCTCGGCTGGGTCGTCGGTCACAGTTTCATATGCTACGGCCCTCTTTTAGCCGGGATCTCAACCATAATCTACGAGGGCAAACCCGTGGGAACCCCGGACGCGTCCCAGTTCTTCCGCGTCATCCAGGATAGGCAAGTGAACGGGATGTTCACTGCTCCCACCGCACTGAGAGCCATCAAGGCTGAAGACCCCCAGGGTCGACTCTCGGCCAAGTTCTCGCGGGAAAGCCTGAGATACGTCTTCGTCGCTGGGGAACACTGCGATTATGAAACCCGGGAATGGGCTCAGAAGGAATTCAAGGTGCCCGTGTTGGATAATTGGTGGCAAACGGAAACTGGACACCCCATCACGGCGACTTGTGTGGGGTTCAATAACAGTTTGAATCCTCCCAAGGATGTGTCGGGCATGCCGCTCCCGGGATACGATGGTGAGTGATGATGAACGAGTCAATCATTTTTGCTCTTATTGTGCTTTCCTGTATATACACGCTGCAGTTCAGTGGTGCCACGGTTGATATGGACGAATATTGGCCATTGCCGCTTCCTAAAATTCTGAATGTATAATTGAAATTAATTCAATGTATGACAGAACGGCATCACTTGTAAGATGTAATTTTGTTCCATGCGTCAAAAATGGAAGCCAATTCTGCTGACATTGCACCGGAATTTCGTTCGATTCGTAGGCGTTGATTGATTCATGTGATTCGTGATCCAAACAAACCTTGACCAAACATTTTTAGGCTTTCAATTCGAGAAAATGCCCAAGAGCTCTTCTTTGTTCCGTTGACAGGGAGAACCAGCGTTTTTCTGCCGTGAGATTTTTGAGTGCTATTCCATTTTATACAAGATGTGTTCCTCGTAGGACAACATTTGTCGGGAACTGTGGCATTTATTGTAGCCATTTATGAAATTCCTTCTTCTGTGCGTGTGTAGTTTCAGAAGTGATGTAACTAATATATTGACATTCGGAATGGATTAAAGGTATAAATTACAGTGACAGTGTTATTTCCCGTATCAAGTCTGTTTATCTGAGGAGTGTACTGTGTATAGAAACACGCATGAGTATATATTGTAATGCGACGTCATATATATATCATGCGGAACAGCCATCAATTCCTTTAACCATGGCGTAAAATAAATCTGTTGACTTGTTGAACTTCAATATGCTGGTCGAACTTCAGTGACCCGCCAAAAATTCGAGTGAGGGAAACAACTTTTTTTGTTAGGGAAGAAAAAATATAATAACAGAGAAATGTAATTCCTCGTGAAATTCTGGGCCTTAAATTGCCTCATGAATGTGTTGAGGAGATGCTGAATGTTGAGAGAAGAGTTGATTTGCCCGTAATTTATAATCTTTCACCCAAAACTCGTTACGTTAAATTTTTCTTGATTTTCTCTTTCCAGTGCTAATAGCAGCATAACTGCCAAAAGGTCTCCTAATACAGTTGAACCTCTCTAATTTGAATTTCAAGGGACCAGCAGAAAATTTGATTTAGGGAGGTTTGCAATTACTGTACAGTACAGAGGTTTGAGCTATACACAACATATAGCTCTTTTGTTCTGAAAAACATAAAAAAGCCCAAAATTGTAAATGGTGTTATTCTGGGGCTTAAATTGCATCTTGAATGATTTGAAAGGATGCTGAACTTGTAGGCAGGGGTTCATTTGCCCAATTAAGTCTTTCAATTCCTTTTCAGACACATCAATTTTTAATTGTATTGCTTTTTTATTTCTTGTTTCAAGAGTATCATAGCCAATATGCCACAGAAAATTCAACTTACAGAGGCTTAAGGGGAAAAGCCTGACTTAGGAAGGCTTCTTTATGTATTGTTTCTGAGGGGATCTAAAAAAAAGTTTGACTTAGGGGGGTATTTGACTTGGGGAGGTTTGAGTTTTTGAGGTTCACCTGTTATTTGATTAATGGACAAGGTTTGAGAGGGACAGTTTTGGAGCTAGGGAGGTTTTTAGAAAGCATTGTTTGCAAGGGAATTCATGAAAGTTCAACTTGTATTTGGATTAGAGGGGGGGTCGAGTTATCAAGGTTCTAGCGTATTCTTGTGATGTGCACCTGAGTGGGGAAATTGGTGCACACTGGGGATTTGTTCAAAATTCTACACAGTGACCCTGCTGTGCACCTGAAGTGTACCAAAGTTCTTCTGTTACACATGCATATCCCCAATGTTTTATTTTANAATGTGCACCAATTGTGTGTTCACACCAGGATTACTCAGGGTCACACTTGTAAACAAATAAGTTACACCAAGGTTACAGTTGGTGCATTTGTGTGATGCTCCTGCCATTTCACATTTGTGCACCAAGTGTAACCCTGGAATGGTAGGAAAATTTCCTCTACAGGAGTGCACACTTGTAACCCCAGAATATCCCATATGCTCCAGTTGTGACCCTGGTGTGCACCTACTGTGGGGTCACAGCAAAAATAGCTCCCCACTCAGGCAGTTGGTGGGATGGTTAATTTGTTTAGCTGGAAATTTCCTTGATAAAGTCCCAAAGTGAACATATGTGATCACCATAAAATAACAGCAAAATAACATGCTAGATGAGTCAATGCAAAAGAGGAAATGGAACTGTATTAAGAATAGTTTGACTTGAACTAAAAATAGTATATTATGGTGGCATTCACATCATGATCAAAGATCACAAAAGAAATAAATATAAACACAGGCAATCAACCTTTTGAGGCCAAAAACACATATTCAAGGGGTTGCCTTGAATATATATTCCTAGTTTCAATACATTTTATTGAATGTTTTCAGCAGAGTCAAATAAGATTAAGAATTCAACAGAATAAACAAAATCAATCCACTCAACATAATTTAATTGCAAGATTTGATCACAGCATAAATAAGAATCACAGTTTTGTGCACAAATCAGGAAAAGTGAAGGAGTAGATTGTCTTTCAAGAGTTCAGGACAGACTGCTTAGAAATTCAATTTAATTAGAGCTTTTATTGTTTCTGTTCGGAATTGTCTGGTCTGGTGGAACTGACCAGAAAATTCTAGAACAATCTTGCATGTTTTCTGGCCTCTGATTATTGGCCAAAAATAGAAAAATCTAATAATTGGATGTGCTGCATCATCAGCTGATGCAGTAGGAAATCTTCATTGGTTTCCTCTCTTGTTTTCTCCACAACACAAGTGCAACAGGTGTGCAAGTGTGATTTTGATTGTTCAAAATGTACTGTACACTTGTTTTACAAGTCAATTGCCCAAGCTGGGAAAAAAATTCAAATTGAGAAGGGAAAAATGTCTTTATTCCAAGTTCACTAAGCAAAATAATTCCCATTTTTCTGTATTATACAAAGCATCACTGTAATTCTGGACTATTGTAATTACTTTGACTTGCTAAATGAGTGTAAGATTGCTCCATAAAAAACCCTGACATTCATTCAATAGTCTTTTAAATTGCATTTTTACAAATATCAAGTTGCAAATTTACTTTGAACTCCTATAGATTGCCTTATTTCCATTCAAAAGCCTTTCGCGTTTACAGAAACCAAAGAATGTAAGTCGGGTGTTGGGCAAACAAAATTTAATCCTTTTCAAAGCAAAGGTTATTGTTATTCAAATCCCACTTGACGCTTTTTGAAAATGGACGATTTCTTCGAGATCCCCGGCGAATCAGCGAAAACTTCGAATAAAGCGCGGCCCTTTTGTCAATTTGATTCCTTTATACTTCCATATGATTGTGTTTTACCCCCTTCGGCGGAGTTTGGAATCTTCAGCAAAATAAGTCAATTTTTTTTTCGTTCTTTTTTTTCATGGAACAGTGAGAATAATGCGTCAAGATCGCACGGAAGCAGATTATGGAGAAATGGGGAGGATCGTCATCAAATCACCTCTGCCGCCCGGCAACATGACGACCTTGTATGAATCTCCTGATCGATTTGTCAAAACGTATTTCAGTGAATATCCTGTAAGTTTCATTTGAACAAAAAAAAATTTTACGTTGGCTTGGTGGTGGAACTGGAACTCGGTTATGGTGCTGGGAATACACGTCTTTCATGTTCCACGGCGGCATCATATATAAATGATGCTTGACTGATGATGTGAGTGGTTTGAAGAAATTAGCATACCTTAATTTTCATAAACCAAGTGGAGTACTGTACTTACTCAAGCGCCACGCACTTTTTTTTTTTCAAAATTGGAGAGAGAAGAAGAATGGAGCCTGTCAGTGTCAGTTACTGTATATAATTTTTCAAAAATGTCTCCTGTCTAACTCGGTGGATGGTTTTCCTGGGATTTCTGTTTATATATATTTTTTATTTTAAGTTGAGTATCCATGATGACTTTGTCAATGTTCTTCGAATATTGAAGGGATTCTACGACACGATGGACGCCGGCTTCAAGGACGAGCATGGCTACGTGTGCGTCATGTCACGCGACGACGACGTCATCAACGTCGCCGGCCACCGCCTCTCGACGTCCGCCATCGAAGAAGCCGTTTTGGAGCACAACGACGTCATCGATTGTGCCGTCATCGGCGTGCCTGACGATTTGAAGGGCGAAGTTCCGCTGGCCCTGTTCGTCGGAAATGCCCGTAAGTGCTGTAGACTTGTAGAGTACAGTGTTATTAAAATTTTATTCCGGAGAAATTTGAGTACAGTACCTTCGAAGGGTTCGATTCTTGGTCTTTTTTTTTTTTTTTTTTTTTTTT
>CAJPEX010006034.1:0-14011 GCA_905338405.1 Notodromas monacha | reverse complement strand
CCAAGCTGTGGATCTTGAAGTCCTTCTCTTTAAGGGCACCTTTCAGGGTTCGGATTTCGCTCTTGAGTTCGCCGACTGAGGCTTCTTGGATTTCCCCGAGGGCGTTTTCTTGGGCTCCGTTCATGTGGTGGGATTCGGTTTCCTGGAACCCCTACGAAAAAAAAGGGCACATCTATCACCACAAGATCCAACAATAATATTCCACATTTCACAAAACAAAAATGAAAAAAAGATGCTGTTGAAAGGAACTAATTTTTCAAATAGTGGCCCAAAATGCGAGCTTCAATCCGTCTTTCTTCAATCTTTCAGGACCAATAATTTCAAAACCATTCCTTCAAACAATTCATGCACAAGAATGAACGGAAAAGTCTAAAACTTTTCTAAAATATTTCGAAAATCATCCAGAGGGTGCAATAGAGTCTCAGCAGAGTGAGGATTTGCAATTCATAGACTGAGTCTCTGACTTGGTACATAACAATGACGATTTATTCCGATTTTACTTTGTCGAGATTTTACTGTGCAAGAAAGGGATCTTCACCTTTCGAAGTATTCCAATAGACGAGGCTTCTTTCATGGGAAGTGAGTCGACTGACATGGACATGACATCTCCACTCTGCAGAAAAACAGAAGCGATGAAAATTGCAAATTCAGTAGGAAAAAAAAAATGAAGAGAACCTTTTTCGCAGCCGGAGCAGAGCCAGTCCTGTCTCCCCACAGTTTCTGAATCTCATGAAACCTCGTTGCCCCAGGGGACAGAATCCCTCCTTGTTTATCCTGCTGAACTTGTCCGTGTTGAGACAAATCCGACAACGTCACGCTTCCGCTTTGCACCAGCTCTTGTTCCTGAGCCTAACACACAAAATAATTACAATCATTTCACATAGCAATTAAAAAATTGAATAAATAAATAAATAAACCCAAGCATCCACACAAAAAGCCGACCAGCAGCAACAGAAAAAAAAAGCCCATGTGCCAAAAGCCCCCCGAAGTCCACTCACCCATTTGATTTTACGTTTGATTCTTTGCCGCTGATGTGTGCGATGCAAAGCGTCCACAAAAAGTAAAAGCAGCATGTTAAAAAAAAATATGAATGAAGAAAAGAAAAGCCATAAAGCTGGGTTAGCAAACACGTCCATCTCCCAGAGTGAAAAATGAAAAATTTGACAAGGTATTAAACGTTCATCAAAATTCGTCCTGCTAAAAAAAAAAAAACATTTGCAACATTTATCCAAACATGCAATGTAAAACACATCCATGCTTCCATATACATGTATAGAGATGCTGGCATGCGGGAAAAACAATTGTTTCCCTTTTCAGACAATATTAGACGCTTCTTTTTTTTTTTGGCACGCCGATTTTTTTTTTTTTCTCTGGAGAATTTTCCTTACCATGTCGGCTGAGTAACTGATTGGCAAATGCGGCTCACTGCGACACAAACTGGATCGACGGAAAATCCGCGTGTCTTCGGTGTCGCTGCTCGTCCGGCTCGAGTCTCCGTCGACAATCGACGTTCTGTCACTCGGTGACGCCTTTTTTTAGTCATCCATTCATAATCAACAAATTAATGCAGTGCAAAATCAAAAGAACACAAAACAAACGCACGAATCGTCAAAAAAAATGTAGAAGTAGAGTTGAACCTCAAAACTCGTACCATTCCCAAGTCGAATTCTTTTCAAGTCTCCGCCAGAAATCCCCTAGAAGCAATTCATTACATACTTCCTTAACTGGAAGGAATTTCTTCCTCAAACCTCCATAACTGGGATTTTCCGGAAACCGTTTGACCATCATTTTATTGACACAGGCAAGAGAAAAGCAATAAAAATGTAATTTAGATGCTTTTTGAAAGGAAGAAATCGGTCAAGTGAACCCATGTTTTCAACTTCACATCTAAGAAGCAATTCAAGACCCAGAATATCAAAGATTAAAATTTCCTTTAATTCTTATTTCTTTTCCCCCCTCCCAAAAAATGTTTGTTTTTTCCTTAACTTGGATTTTTTTCCTTTCTGGCCCATCGAAGTTCGAGTTAAAGAGGTTCAACTGTAAAAAAAAACGAAGTCAGTCAAATGTCCAAACCAAAAATACCGAAACCTCAGCAGCAGTTCAGTCAGTAATGATGCGTGAAAACAAAAATAAAAGAAAAATGAGTCGTCAGTGTTTGAGTTTGTGTGAGTGACACCTCGTCAGCGAACCCAGGGTGAGATTGCAGTTTGCGAAAGAGATAAATTCGCGCAGCCGCCGGGTTTTCAGCAAGGATTATTCGCGTGAGCAGATCGACCGGCCAGTGAAAGTTTTCGAGTGTGAATCCCATTCAATGAAGTGTAATGAATCCTTCATTGAGGAAATTGAAAAAAAAAATGCTGATATGAGGATCCAGAAAGCCAGAAAAAAAGGGCAAAGGGGACGCCACTATTTTTTTCAGTCAACACTCTAAGAAGTGAAAACTGCAAACATTTTGAAGTTATTTGCATCACTAGCGTTATTTAGTTGAAAGCCTGAAGAATTCATGAACCAGAAAAGCAGAAAAACTCAATAAATTATAAATTTGAATTTCCCGTCAATGCCGGAAAAACTAAAAAAATTTCAATTTCCAAGGGAACAAGAATTTTGAAGAACACCAATCAACACCATGAGCTTTTACAAGAGATAATTCCCCACCCTCCTCAAAAATGTGAAAAATTGTACCGTTCTTAGGATAATAATAAAAATGGCATCAAATTAATTTACACCGTACTTGAAAAAAGAAACTGCGAATGTTTCTAATTTTACGCATCGCAAAATTATAAATATATCGCTCATAACATCAAAGCTTCAATTTTTATCTAATGCCTTGGAGAGTTTCTTAAAACTTGCATTCAGCACAATTGAAATAAATTTTCTTGATGGGAGAGAAAAATTAGTTTTCCAAAGATAAATGGATTGAAAGCCCACAAAATGTACTGTGTGAATTACCTCATCTAGCGCGAGTCTCATCATATGATTGGAAAAATTCAATTCTCCCAGGAAAATTAACCAATTCCGTCAGTTTCGAGAAACCCCAAAAAATTTTCAAATTTCATCAGCAGAAGAGAATGAAAAAACCGTGTTCCCCATGAATCCTTCAAAATCCATGAACCACAGAATTTTAAAAACTCTCCACGAGGATTACAAGAAAAATAAAACGGGAAAAACAAGTTTGAAGATACTTCGAGGAGGAATTCTGTTCGCTGATTTACCGAGAAAGAGGAATGACGCTGCAAAGCAGCGATGATTTCGCACACAATCGGGCCCCTGGGCGGCGCCGACCGCCGGCGCCACGAAACACTCTGACTGCGACGCGGCGCCTGTCGCAGCGTGCCACCGCCAGATGTCACCCCACCGCGACGCACGTCTTCCAGACTACACGCAAACTTCCGTCCTTCGTCCTCGTCTTCAGATGTCGTCGGCGTCGCCGTCGACGTCCCGGAGTCCACCCCGTGACGCTTCGGGTCATAGTAAGTTCAAGTGAGCCAGAGTGAAAAACGTCCGATTCGATGCCTCATCAAACATTTTTAGTCCAGTTAAAAAATTGATTCAGAAATTGTTGACAAACTTCCAACAACAAAAGCTTATTGACAGAATAAAGTATTTTTTCATCCAGTGAGTTACATAACAGATGAAAAAGTGTATGAATAATGTTAATCAATTCTTCATCTTTTTATCATTAGAGACTTCTATTTTTATCTGCAGCCTTTTATATAAGTTTTTACCAAGGGTTATTCGAAGAAACAAGAAACTGGTGTTTCCTGGAATATCCCTAATATCTTTCTCAACACTTTTTTTCCGTTCACTTTCGGAAATTTCCAACAGAAATGAAGAATAAAAATCTTTGACAAACCATCGAACGACATCTAGCTACAAATTCATAATTATTTTCTGAGGCAAATTTCCGAGGAATGACGATTTTGTGTTTCGATAATTGAACCTCATCGAAACGTTCGTTCTTCCGGCTCACTTGAAAACGATGACACGGTCCTCACCTGTTGTGGACGTCCATCCATGTCCTTGGCAAGCTTGGGACACGGAGAATTATCCGAAGACACCGGAGTGACGGACCGACGCCTGGGCGTCACCGATGGAGGCGACGCTCCATTCCGTTTCGCAGGCTTCGGCGTAGATGTCACTTCTAACCTCTCGGGTCTCGAAGGCGAATTAGGTGTGGATTCCATTCCACACTTGGCACTTCTCGTCGTCGTCAACGAGTCCATATTTTCGCTTCCATTCACTGAAGCGTCTAAACGTTCACATTTCTTCTCCGACGATGCGTCAAAGCTAGATGACGCGACGATTGTCTTTGGCGATGAATTTGAAATAGATGTCACTTCCATGCTGTCGCAGTGATTCCCGTTTCTTAGCGTCGCACAAGTGCGTTCTTCGAGTTCGGCGATCGAGGGTTTCCCGGGCGTTCTACACTGTTGGCGTGCCAGTGAACAAAACGTAAACGAATACAAAAACCAAAGCGAAACTAAAACATATACCTAATGTAATTTGCCTTTGCACGAGACAAGACACACTTCAAAGCATCTACTAACGAACCAGACGATGCGACAGTGTTTCGATGTGCTTCTGATCTTGTATCTGTCATTTTTCTTCCACCACGCAGTTTATGCAAGGACACAATCAAGAAATTTTTGTCTGTGAGGTTTCTAGTAATTAAAATCTTTCGTTCAGCAAAATTTAAGAAGAATTGAAACTCACTAATTTTATATTTCTTGGAGTCTTTCCAATTCAACACCCAGAAATCTAGGAGAGTTTTATTCTTCATCACGCAGCTGTCACCTGAATTATACACTTTTTTCGGATAGTTCGGATAAGATCACTTAAATTCGCATCAGGAAAGATTAAATTCACTCAGAGTAATTAATTTATATCGTTCTTAGCATTGATTCAGATGATATTCGTTAAACATTTTATAAAACAATTAAGTTTGGGATAAGAAGTGGAAAGGACCTTTTTCCATTGAAATTTTCAAGAGAAAATATAATTGACGCCCACAACAACTAAGAAATCCTCTTGTTTGCAAAATTCTACAGAACACAGCAATCTTCAACAAATAAAATGCATTAATCAGGCGATATTACGGGATTTTTTTCTTCAAATTACAAAAAATACTTCTAAGAAAGCCACGACGTCAAGTTTGGAAAAATTTCAAAAACATTTTTAATTTCAGAAAAATCCGTTTTTGATTCTGAATAAAATAAGGACAACTGTTGTGAGATTGTCTCTTTCTGTATGCAGTTTCCAGCAACCCAAAAATACTGATCTACAAGCGTGTGTCTTTCCAAAAACTCACAATGACCAACGGTCTCAAAATGTCGCCGGCAAGCAAAATCCTCCCTCCATCCAACAAACGTGCGAATTCTCGAGATAAAAAAAGCAAATTCTATTTGATCCAGAATATCTCCGCCAAAAAATATCCCGTATTCTACGTTCAAAGCCTCCGTTAGCAGTGTACACAACAAATTCTGCTCAAGTTTCTCAGGCGAGAAGTGGAAAAGGAATAAGTTTACGAACATCGTTTACGGACGCCTCTCGCAGAACAATCTTCGGAATCCTGCTCTCATCGGTATCTGATTCGTCTGAATTCTATTTCGAAATGAAAACACGAGACGTGAAAACATTCCGGGTTCATTCCAACCATTAAAAAAAAAACTCTCGCATGCTCACTCTACCAACCTTTCAAAACTCTCGTTTATTAAAAAAAAAATACAGAGACAATCGCAACTTTACTCGAAAGAAAATTTTCAATGAATGAAAAAAATGAAAGTACTCACGTCCAATGACCTGTAGTCAGGATGAGTTTCTTGGGAAATGAAAAGGAATTTCCGTTCATTGTTGAGATCGGAAGTGATTAGCTTCTTCTCACTGGGCTTGTAAACGACCGGCTTGTTTGTCGGCATCTTCCATCCTAAAACAAAAATATTAACATAACCTTTCAAGAAAAAAAAAATTCTCGGGCGATATAAAACACGAAAGCATCATGGCACTGCAGCAATTCACACGACAAAACAACAATATTAACAATAACCAAAATTACAATATTTAACAGTAACAAAAAAACACTTAAATTATAATCAAATATTAAAGAATATTTTCTGAGGTTCATAGGAAAATGTCAACACGTGAGTCTTTCTTTAGAAAACTAAATTCAGTATAAGGAAAATAGGATTTTCTAGTATTTCGCAGAATTGCGATGCAACTATAAAAATAGCGTGTTACGAAAGGCATCGCTTGAGCTAATAAATCCCTCCAAATTTGTCACTTTTACGCGTATTTTTTTTTACAATTCGCAGTTTGAATCCCAATTAATTGACCCTTTAACCTCAAAACCACTGATTCTTCAGACTGGCCAAAAACTCTGACCAGATTTTTGCAGCTGTTGACCACATGACAACCACCAAAACTTTCCCGTTCGACTTTCGTCCCCATGAACAAATTTTTCGAAGAAATGGTGATTAACGGACTCCCAGACCAATAATATCGCGAGTATTTCGGGAAACTGTGCCCATGAAAAAATAACAATAATGTTTCATTCAAATGGCTGGAATGAATCTTTAATATAAATTAATGTAAAAATTTTTTTTAGCGTCTGGGAAAGGAAATTCAGACGAGGTTTTTTCAGGAAAAATCCCATTGCGATACAATCCCTAATTATCGAATAGATTGATGCGGCGAAAGTTTAATTTCTCACGTACCCAAAACTTGCGGTTGTCTAGAACTCTAATATGATGCCGAAATTTTCCCACCGTCTTCAATAATTACCTACATTCCTTTGACACAAATTCAATAATTAAATATTCATACTCTTCGAAAAATAAAACTTTGTTGTGAGACACGAATTACCCATCATAAATTGTAAATTTTTTTCATTAAACTAGGCACTACGATACAGTGGAAAATTCTTTATTGTCATGTTCAGGCAAACAGCTACCGAAATAAAATTTATTCGGAAGAGAGGTTTTTTTCATCTTCAAATCTGTGCTGACGGATTACTATAATCTGATACGATTTTAATCGAAGTTATTTATTTTTTAGTATGTTTTGTAATTTCAAGTTTGAAAGGATTCAACAGCATAAGCCCGTGTCGTCAATTCTGTAACTCAGAATAAAACCAGACATTTTTTAATGTCTTCCTCATAACACGCTTGTTTAAAGCTTCAAAACCTGTACAACTTTTCAGCATGTAGTTACACAAGCAAAATTGACAAAAAATACAATTTTCAGGTACAAATTTCCCCCAAAATTATTTACCAGATTTCAAAGAAATGAGCAACGGAGACGCGTTTTTGCCCTCGATCCATTCGTTCGCAGTCAACGTTGCAGTGGGTCCCGGAGTCTCCGGGTACAAGTCATCGTGAAAGTAACTCGCGTCAGTTTTCCTGGGTACAATCATGGAAATGGGTTCCACTAGACCCCGAGATGCATGCAGTTTGTAAAAGCGCATGATTTCACACGCTGCGGGATCCACGCCTCTCTACCCGTAGTGAGGCTCCGGGGCAACGCCTATTGGTCTATTCATGACCAAGTTCATTTTGGTCATGCCCAGGTAAAGCTGCTAAAGCATCATAGCTTACAAAGGTAGTGGGACTCCCTCTTTTGTAATGTCCTCACTCATAATCAAAAACATGGGTTACATCACTATGAGCCTCAAACATATTATACAGTACTGTACTGTATTTTTATCGCCCCAAATCTAGCAGCGACAAGCGATTCAAGCGACATCTATTTCAGGTTCGATAAAGCGAAGTTGATGAATGCGGAGCGTCAAGTAAGAGGTAGTGCGTAATCTGAGCGAGACGACTTTTCTCATCCAAGCTGTGATTTCAATGATTTTTCGAGAAAAAAAAGGTTAAAATTCATTATTCATCCATCTATACTCACTGTGATTATTTTCTTTAGATACCTAGACAGTGAATCATTTTCGATAGGCCGGAAGGAGTCAAATGAATGACTGTTGCTGAGAAGCAGCAAATGAAGATTTTAAATCAAATAAACCAGTCATTCAAGCAATCATAATGTACTGGTCGAAAGTCTTCTTCAGTGGAACGACACTCGAATTTTTACTTCCGATCAACATAAAAAAAAAATGTCAACTGGTGAGATTTCATTTAGAATGAAAAGGTCGCTCTATGTTCTAAGCTCACAGCCGCAGCATCTTGCCTTTATACTGTGGTCTCCTACTCAGCTACAGAAGCTAAGCTTCGCCTAAACTGTTCAGCAAGAGAACGGTTTAGGCCAATTGGCGATCCGAATAGCGAGAGAATCCCGTGGTTGCCAATCGTCCCGACTGTCCGAGATAAACCTGAAACGAGCGAAAGCTAGGTAGCACTGTGAAGGGAAGGACATTTGTTCTTCGTTTTTTAAATTTTAAACTAATTTTCAACTTTAAATTATTAAGCCGGCTAATTCTTGAAAAGGTCAGAAAAGTTCGACGACGAAAATTCACTTCAGAAAGCTTCAATATCAAATCATAACAATGGAACATGTTTATTATTTTTTTTATTTTTTTGAAGTAAAAAAAAGCTTTCGAATTTTAATCAATTATATTCTTTTATATCGCAAAAATCCAGAATGCGTATTTTTCTTTTGCTGTGTGAATAATTATTGGTTCATGGGAAATCTACTTTTTCTGATGATGACGATACAGTAATAAGTCTGTCAAAAATGAAAGTTTTCGAATTTTTCCAGAGATTATTCTTTCTCACTGAGCATCTGGAAGATGGTCAAGCGACGACTTCCTGTTTTATTATTTAAAAAAAATCTAAATATCCTTCGTAAATCGACAGATTTTTTTTTCTTAAATAAAATTTAATCCCAAAATGATCAGCATAACTTTCCTCGCAATCGCAGCTCTTCTGCATGCAAAGAATGTCCAAAGAATAAATGATCAAACCCAACCCCTTTGGCCTCCATCACAATACGTGAACAGAATAAAGTAACAAACTCAGATTTTCCCCCCACTTTCTTTTTTTTCTCTCTCATTTATAGCAAGAAAAGCGGGACAAACGCTTTTTTTCCCCCTCAACAAGATTGACATGGCAATCGCTCTTCCTGCTGCCTGGGAAATCAATCCTTCACCTTCCATCTCCACTGACACTCATCACCCTTTCTCTTACTCACTTAGAAATTTAAAAAAGAAATATAATAATAATCCATCAACATTCAGAGGAACAAAAACAGCAGATAAAAACTGTATACTGTTTGAAGACGACGAAAATTTCAGTTATGAAGTTCTCCGGATTTTTGGCAGGTCTAAACTTACTTCACTTAAAATGCTTTTAATACGACATTGTTTAAGGCGAGTTCATTGACCTAGAAGCTCTCGAAAGCTTAAAAAAACGCTCATAAAAAAGAACTTAAAAGGGCGCTTTCTGTTGGAAATTTAAATTCCCCTCAAGGATAAATTTGCTTTTTTTATATTACAAGGATTCACAGAGTGTGATGACTTTTACGACGATCAACGATGAAATAGCTCATGCAGTGAGACAAATCGAGGATGAAAAATTTAATTCAGCGAAATAAATGTCAATAATTTAAATTGCAGTATTATTTCGAGGAGTAAATGAAGACTGCTTCCGCTGAAAAATAATCGTTGTTCCAGAACCAATCAGCCTTTTTTTTAACGAATCATGGACAGCTAAATCTTGATGAACATCTATAATCGTTTGCAATTTTCAAAATGCCAAATTTTTTTGTCTGAGAACTCGTGACATTCGTTATAGAAAGATAAAATTTTATTGAACAGCGGCGTCTTTGGAAGAAAAACAAAAAATACTGCAATTTTTTCCCTTTCTTTAAACAAAGAAGTGCACATACAATTCCTTGTCGGAGATAGGGAGGATTATACAGTATTTTCAATAAGACGGAAAATTAAAGAATATCGCAAGTAGGCCCCCCCCCCCGTACCTTTCCAGTAAAAAAAATAATTGGAAATGGCAAAACCAATTTTCCAGAGGCAACGCATCCTTGTAATTCCGACATTCATTTCACGAAGAAACCTGTACTTTTTCATCTGTCATCCAACGCACGAAGCGAAAGCAGATGTGCTGTAATACCGTACAGTACGGTACAGCAGTACAGTATCTCATCCACGCATCGTCCTTTTGCAATAATGCGCACAAAGACAGCGCGTACTGCATATAAATCACCCCTTTCGCCAGAATTATTCAAAAATTGGATGAAAATAGCCCGCGACATGTGCTATGCAATCATGGAGTTCACTGCACCAGCAGAAAATGAGAGCTCCCCGCTTTCGGTGCGGGTACTTCTTGCCACATTGCGAACGCGATTGGAGAAATGTTTCCCGTCACGAAAAGGTTTCATTGATCAACGACCATCACAATTTAAGTCAGGTATGCATGAAAACATTCCTCAAACAGAATCAGAAAAAGTTTTTCCCATGCCGGGAATTGAACCCGGGCCTTCTGGGTGAAAGCCAGATATCCTAGCCACTAGACCACATGGGAGATGTGATAGATGCGGCGCCCGTTCGCACTATCTGAACTATGGACATACTGGTGTCTGTATACAGGTTCTACAGGAAGTTCAGATACACAGTGAACTGGACCATGAATGCTTGACCCAATAATGAACCCATAAGTAATCTCATGATTGCGGGGTACCAAATTCCTCGACTTTGGCTAAATTTACCAGGATTTCTTTATTCCATTCAAGTGCACACTGACATAAACAAGCTGAAGGTTAGAAAAAGAGTTAATTTCAGTACAGAATTGTCAAAGTATGCTTGTCCACTAGTAAAATAAAACTATAAAACTAATTTAACTATAAACTCGATATACCACTTAACAAATGCGAAGATCTTAAATTCGCTGAATATATATCCTTTCGTAGTATCAAATATCCCACAAAAACGCATGGATGCGAATCACTACAGAACCAGTTGCCAAAAATTTGAAAATTTCGCAAAAGTTATTCCCGTGCCGGGAATTGAACCCGGGCCTCCTGGGTGAGAGCCAGGTATCCTAGCCACTAGACAACACGGGATTGCTATTCCTTCACGTCCCACAAAACCTTGTTTGACTTCCAGAAATCTTCAACCAGGGCCATACCATTTTTGCTGAACTTCACCACCACATCATGCTCCAAAATGCGGGTTCACCTTATTCTAGAGGTATTCCTGCATAGGCCACACTGCCATGACCAATGTGGCTAATATTCAGGATTATAAATCTGGTTTGGGTTTACTTGCATTTAAATACCCAGTAAAAGAAACCTTCATGTTCAAAATTTGTGAAATAGCTCTATTCCGCCTACAACACCGTGAATTACTGAAAAATAGAAAGGAAGAACAACCTGCAGGAGACGTAGACACAACCCTGGTTCAATCAATTATTTCCCCATGCCTATATACTGTACAGTACTCTACTGTACATATATATGTACGTGTTATATTGTTAATTCGAAAATCTCGCATAAAATCGAAGTAAAAGAAGCACAAGAAAGCATAACCTCATGATAACAGCAGATTCAATCAAGTAAAATTAAATGATATCCATTAAAAAAGTTTAAAAGGGTGCCAAAAGCATTCCCGTGCCGGGAATTGAACCCGGGCCTCCTGGGTGAGAGCCAGGTATCCTAGCCACTAGACCACACGGGACACATGAACTCCTGCTCACTTTACCAAGCTACAGCAATTTCATGGCTTCGTTTGAAGCAGTCCTAATTTTTGCTTCGGGTTATGATGCATTTCATAACTGACCATTCCTTAGAAGTTACGAAACGCAGAACCTTCGCTGAAATAACGCACTGCAGTTCTATTCTAATCGAAGAAATAAAGAGCATACCTGAATCAACTTCCCGCTTCTAGGATCAATGATCCTCAGCTTTTTATCCTTGCAAGTGGTCGCCAATCTCGATCCATCTCGGTTGAATGAGAGTGAATATACGGAATCCGGATGCATGTCCAAAACCCGAATTGCGTTTCCCTGCACAAAGACAACAAACGGTCTCTCAACCTATTTTCTCCATAGCATTTCTTACAGTTATTTGAAAAAATTTTAGATTTAATAATCACTGAACTTCTTATAGTTAAGCATCGAAGCTTAAAATCAAATCAGAATTATAATATAATCCTAAAATCGCGCGAAAAAACCCTTTCACCCCTATTCCATCCAGGGACAGATGGTATTGATCAAACAAACCATCAAATAGAATAAAAGTCAATCCACAGTAGCTTAACCCCATGAGCATTTACTGAATAATCTCCGGCAGATCGCAGAACACATTCTGTTGACCCAAAAAGTTTTGAAAACAATATGAAAAAACACTTTGCGATAATCTATTGATCTGAGTCTATACCCGTAGAAAAAGCCGGTTCGATGATTTGCAGTCTACGATGATTTTGCGCAATTTTCCCACAAACAACAAGCTATGCATTCCCCCAGTTGTTCAATTGGACAGGGCTCATCCATGACTTTGAAAATGTTGTTCGTGCATCCAAAATGAGTACAATTCTTGGCATTAAAAAAACATTCGTAAAAAAAAATATCGAAGCCTCAACCCATTCTTATTTTTTTTAAAGCGTATGCAAATCATAATAACCATCTTTTTCAACCTCAACTTCTGCTCTTTCTCCAAGAACGATTTTTTTTCTGATTCAGCACTCCATTCGACGCGCAAAAATCACAGTGCAATAATAGATATGAATAAAAATACAGTATGGTCCAGAAATTAAATTTTAAAAATTTCTATAACGAGAATTCATACCTGGGCAATGTTCCAGACGATGAGAAGTCTGTCAAAGCCGGCGCTGACGAGCACTCCGTCGACAGTGGGGTGCCATTCGACGTGGCCGACGCGACGGGTGTGGCCATGGAGGTCGACGAGCCACTCGTCGAGCGTCGCCGTGCCGCCGCGGCCACGGACGCCACCGTCCGGGATGTGCCAGAGCTTGACGGTGCAGTCGTCGGAGCAGGACGCGATGACGTTGTCGTTGAACGGATTCCACTTGATGTCCAGGACTGGGCCAGTGTGGCCCGTCACTCGACCAACCACCAAATCCACTCTTCCGGTCTGCAAAAAAAAAAAGAAAATAAGAGAAAAAAAAAGAATAAAAATAGGGGAATCATAAACTTCAGAATAGTGAAACCCAGATAACTCGACCAATCAATTTTTAAATCAATTCTTTTTTCAAGTCCACGTCTGAATTCCCTTGGAAACAGTCCATTAAAAGTTACATACAACTCGAAGGTTTTTCCTATGCATTTTCCTTTCCAAGAAGTACTACAGTATACCCATCATCAATGCCTCAATTGAGTGAATTCTTCTTTCAAGAGATTTAAGAAATGCGCAGCTTTTTGTTTTCGTGTTTCCAGAATGAAGCATAAGTTAATAATAAAAATTAATCTCGAAATTCTAATTCCATCGCGCGATATTGGTGCAGTTTTCAAAGCAAAATGTGTAAAAGAAATTTCCCGTGCCGGGAATTGAACCCGGGCCTCCTGGGTGAGAGCCAGGTATCCTAGCCACTAGACCACACGGGACTTGTACGTAAAATGGCCCAAAAATATACAACTTCATGATCGCTACAAAGCTTCCATTACTACGCATTCATCTGTTCAGCAATGACAGTCGTTGTGGATCTTTTAGATTTCCCTGTCACATAATCTAGAATAGATCTCGAAGATTGAAAAGACTCAATCAACAGGGTCTCTTAGGCAACTTATTTACGTCTATTAATCATACAGGATTACTTTGATTTACTATGATGCGGTATTGCGGTAGAACGAAATGTTTCCCAATCAACGAATCCGTACAGTTACTCCTGCCCAGCGGCGGTTAAACAACAACATATTTCCCAATCAACGAATCCGCACAGTAAATCGTGCCTAGCGGCGAATCTTACTGCAGTCCTTCTCCTCACCTCATTGATGGGCACAACGGCAAAGCACCCGCCGCCAGCGACCTCTGTCACAACGGCCAGGAACTTGGGGTTGACGGCGCAGAACTGGGAGTCGTGCGCGTTCTTGGTGATGGC
>CAJPEX010006033.1:0-14015 GCA_905338405.1 Notodromas monacha | reverse complement strand
AAAATTTGACTCACAGAGGTTTGCGAGGAAAAGGGGAACAGCTGCAAGGAGAAAACCTTGTTTGCTTTCTCGAAGTAAGGTGCAATTTAAAAAGGGGTCTTGGAAACAAACCCGAGTATTTCCTGGATAACAAAGGCTTTCTCATTAGACACATGGAAGTATAGACCAATAAAACTTATGAACACTGGAAACTACAGTAAGGTATCTCATGGAAAATAGAACCAATGTCATGGACATAAGGTCAAAATATATCTCATTGGTAATTTACTCCAATTTATGAACCTCTTCAAGTCGAATTTGGAGGGACCAGAAAAAAATTGACTCTGGCAGGTTTTGACTAATACGGAGGTTTTGAGTTATACAGGTTTGAGTTACGGAATCCGTAAGCACTTTTGCTGCGAGTAACGTAGGAAAATTTGAAAAAAATTCTAAATAGTACTATTCTGGGCCTTAAATGGTGTCTTACATGAGTCAACAGGATTCTGAACTTTGAGGCAAGGCTTAATTTGCCCAGTTGTTCTATCACTTCCATTAAAAACCCATGAAATTACTGATTTTTTTCTTTCCTGTGACAAGAAAATAATTGCCAAAAGACCTCAGAAAATTTGACTCACAGAGGTTTGCGAGGAAAATCCTTTAAATTAGGGAAGTTTTTAATGCATTGTTTCTGAGAGAATTCAGACAGTGACTTAAAATATTTGACTTTGGGTGGTTTAATAAAGTTATTGAGGTTCAATTGCATATTCCCAAAACAAGGTAAAATCTGTGCTCTTCTTTTCAGAGTTTTTCAAATACTGCAGTATTTCCACTGCAGCGTCATGTGTGTTTGCTTTTTGCCCTTTCGACTCCTTTTCATTTCAAACAACCTGACTCTGGTTGGTTTTTACGCAGAGTCATTTTCTGTTTTGCGGTAAAAAAAAAATTTCACTGGATTTTTCAGGAATTTTGTTGATTCCTTTGCCACACATATGAACTCAACATTTTTTTTCTGTTGAAGTCTTTGTGATTCAACGCAGGGATGTTATAATATATTTACACAATTTTAACTCAATTTCGACGCCCAACTGCAATGCTGTAGATAATTTTCAAACTCTGTTCTATGGCCTAAATATTTATAGCTAAAAGCATCTGTTCAGCTACAGTATTCCAGCATTTCTTATGTTCCACAAAATACAGTGCTGTACTTCTCAACCTGTTGGAAGTCGAGTTATATTTAAAGTTCGAGAAAATCATACTGTATTCTGATAACTGACGAATCCACCTCCCCTTACTCTGTGCAGTGAAACACGTACTACTGAAAATGAAGTTTCATTTCGAACGGCTAGATGTAGCTAGTACTGAGCCTTCAGCGCGAGGCCCCGACGAAATGAATGCATGCAAATTTAATTTCGAAAAGAAAATGCAAAATAGTTACCAAATTTTTGCAAGATTCCCGGAGAATCTGCTCCAATTTCTCTAGAATGATTAATGTGGAATGTTTGAAGAAGCCCCCTGTAGTCAAGAACGTATAAAGCAGAAATTATTACTTGGGTTCATGTCATGCTGTCTCATATAAAGCCGGCGGGTTTTTCTCGGAATTTTTTGAGCTAAAACACGCGAACTTGAATTAACTGATTCTTGAATTCTCTATTATTATCTATGATATGTTAGCAAACTTCAATTACATTACGTAGTGCGAAAAACGTCCACACTACAGCATTCGGAAAACTCAACATACATGCTACTCCGTCGCGTGAATAATTACTCTGAATAAAACACAAAAAATGCATCAGAGAAAAAAACCGAAAATTAAACGAAGCATTATGAAAATTATCTTAGAAGTGCCTCCTGTACGTGGCATACGTTTAAAGTTTACTTCTGATGTAATTACTTTCACAAATTTTGTCAACTTGAGCGAATCAATCGCCCTTTAAAATTTGAAGATTCATCCCCGGGATGTTTCTTGCAGTCATTGATGAAACATTGAAGAATGTATTGCGCATAAAATATATAAAAAATATACACGCATGTTTGTTGATAGAAATAACTCCAGGATACATGAAGAATAAATATTCATCCCCGGGATGTTTCTTGCAGTCATTGATGAAACATTGAAGAATGTATTGCGCATAAAATATATAAAAAATATACACGCATGTTTGT
This sequence comes from Notodromas monacha, assembly GCA_905338405.1. Taxonomy (NCBI): domain Eukaryota; kingdom Metazoa; phylum Arthropoda; class Ostracoda; order Podocopida; family Cyprididae; genus Notodromas; species Notodromas monacha. Next base: position 11,873 of record CAJPEX010006033.1, on the reverse strand, counting down.
TGATAGAAATAACTCCAGGATACATGAAGAATAAAATATCCATTTGTTCTAAAGAAATGTTTTCAGCTGGCGTATCTCGAGAGATCGAGAGATTACGTCAGGATGCACAGTATAAGCGGGAGAATTTTTTTTTTTTCAATTCAAAATGTCCTTCAGTTGAATCGCCCACATTTACGGGTGTCCGTACGTCGGGACCCACTGTATTTGTTTCTATATTCCAGAAGAAGTGTGCTACTGTTGTATAAGCCCAACTCCTTCTTTCACAAAGAAACGTCAACTGTCGTCATCACCTGAGTTTCAATTTCGGCGTTCGTCACAGAAAAAGATGAAAGCATGCTTTCCTTCAATACTCTAGTTCAATGCCGACGCACGAGTTTAAACAAGTCATTCGATTCCAACGTGAGGCTTATTTTCTTGCTCCGGTGACGCGAGGAGTTTCTTTTACGCATTTTCAGCAACTGACTCAAGTACGGCAAGAGAAAAAAAAAACAACTGAAAAACCCATTTTATTTTGCAGTGAAATCAGCAATGTTTACCTCAACGTGCTCTTCATGCAATCTCTTGTGTTTCAAGGCGATTCTTCTCAGTGCGTGGTTCACTTGAATTTTACTGCCCTGTGATAATAGATTTAGGGAATTTTAAATTGAAATGCGGTTTAGCTTTCGGTCGCAAAACATGACTTTGATTACTCAGAAACGACTGATCTTGCTTCTCGGCCTCGTATAGTGAGTATCCAATTCAATAAATTATTTTATTGTGAATAGAATTTCATTCGTTGTATTTTTTTGCAGTTCAATCGCATTGTTCTGCCTGTTCACGCAATCAAAATTTAAACCTTTGATCAAACCGTACATTTTTGAGGACCTCGAGTGCGTTTTGCGGAAAACAAATGAATCCACAACAGCGATGAGTCGCGCAAAAGGTAAGTTAATAGTCGGAAACCAGTCAGTATTTTGCGACAGCTTTTGTTCTCATTCATGGAAGACTTCGTTTTTCATAGCAGTGTGTAGTGCGGTGATTTTTTTGAGACAATACAGTGAGTATATACAGTAGTAATTAAACAATACAACTTATAATCTTATTTTTCAAGGAGATAAAGGAAGCCGAAAATATATTTGAAATTAACGTGGTATTGGATTTTTTCCTGTCTTGACCAAAAGAGTTTTCTCTGGGTTCCTCATTCTTCATTATTGTTACTGGTGTGCTGTACTTCAATTATTCCTCCCAATGTATCAGTGTCGTAGTCGTTCTTGTTTTTTTTTCACAAGCCTCGAATAAATTAAGTAATTAGAATCCCAATTTATACACAAGATTTTAAAATGAAACTTGAACGCACGACAAATCGTTTCATGAAGAACAGGTAGAGGTGAGATGTATGAGACACATTGATGAGAAGACGACCAATAATTATGCTAGGATCAATTGATTGTATTTATTGTACTTTATTCCCAAACATTGATGGAACTTCTAAGCAAATATTTTTAGACCTTGTGAGAAGTGTATGGAATATAAAATTAGAGTCACGCACATACAATTAGAAAACAATTCGATGCACTATTTGACGAAGCTTTTGAAGTTATAGCTATGCATGCAATTAACCGCTCTTACTAAATTAACGGGTGAAAAAGTGTCTGAGCATTCGGAAGAAATGGAAAAAGAAAAAAAGATGACTGAGTAAAACTTGTGTACCGTAATATTTTTTGGATTCACAGCGTATTTTGAATCGATGGAATTATTTATCTTTTCTTTAATGCCAATTTAGTTGAATATTGCTGAATGTGATTGCGTTAGGCTGATTTTTCTCAAAATTTCCATCAGGCCTCTGCAGCCTGCTCTTGAAAAAAAAATATTCGGAACAGCGTATGCATAATCGAATTCGGATTTATTTCCTCTCTTTCTATAAAAAAAAAATTCATGCATCCAGGAAGCAACAGCGCTCCGAAAATGTCGGTGGACGATGTTGAAGAAAATGCGATGTTTTACAATTCAATCCCGAAGACTGGAAGTTTGGGCCTGTCGTATTCGTTCCAAGAGTGAGTCCTTAATATTCCCGTGAAAAGTGATTTCGACGACAAACATGGTTTTACTAAATTTTAAAATCTTTCTTCCACCAGACTGTCCCGAGAAAACCAATTCACACTTCTCGATCCGCCGATCCTACAAAATGGAAGGGCCACTTTGGAAGAACAGCAACGATTAGCCGCAGAATTATTCTGCTCCGTAAGTCAAGGCAGTAGCTCTGGATTTCAAGGACAAAAAAAACGTCGAACGATTTACAGGAAGCATTATTATTTCATCGATTTTACGAGGTAATATCACTTCCCACTTTAATTAGGTGTTCAATAATTAATGAGACGTTTTTGTGGATTGCAGACTTGGGTTCAAGATGCCGATTTATTTCAACACTGTTCGCGACCCGGTTGCCCGCGAATTTTCCAAATTTTACTTCGTGAGGTCGAAGCATGTGCTGGAATACAACATCGAAGTATTCAAAGTAGACATCAAACCTCACAAATCTTGGCAAGGAATAACATAACTTGATTATTCCACAAAAAACATTAATCCCCCCATGCAACCATTGAATTTTCGAAATATCAAATGAAACGAATCATCCCTTCATCTTACATTTACTGAAGTAAAACTATCGCAATATTACCGAGGTTATTAATTCGTACATGTTCAAGAGATACACAGTAAATCATTCTCTTGATTTTTAGATGAATCTCAAAGAAACTTCGAATTACCACGCAAACATACTTTTTATGGTGAAGTTTAATGAATTCACATAGTAAACAGGAACTTCCCTGTTCTAGAGACCTCGGGTTTAATTTTTTTTCAATCGTTATTCAGGCTGGATCAGTCGCCTGAAAACTGCATTGAAAGTTATCAGTCTTGGATGAATTGTACTTCATACGACTTCAATAAGCAACCGAACTTCGGTTTCGTCGCATACTTTTGTGGACAGGAACCTTATTGCTGGTATGAACCACACATCTTCATTATTTCATCGAATGCTGGATAAGTTAAGCATATAATTGTTCAACCAACAGGATACGCAATAGCAAGAAGGCACTCAGAAAAGCACAGGAAAACATTGAAAAATTTTACCCAGTCGTCGGTGTTTTGGAAAAATGGAACGAAACTTTGACTGTGATGGGAGAGTTCCCCAAAACAAGGCCGTTCTTCAAAGGGATCAAAAATATTTACTACAGTGAGTTGAACCAATATCCGTAACAAACACATCATTGTAATTTTGAAGCCTTTGTTATGCGTCAGGCCAAGCAAGGAAGGAAGGGAAGGGAGGCAGGATCAACCACAACGATTCCAACAAACCCAAACACGGAATCACACCGAAGGTTAAAGAAGCCCTGGAGAAAATGCTCAGCTCTGAGTACACCCTGTACAAGTTCTTGGTGCAACGACTGATGGATCAGTATGCAGCTCTTACTGTAGCCAACAATTTTTCTTCACCCTGAAAAATACATATTTTTGAGCAATGAGTATGCTTGGAGCTGAATCAGTTCCTTGATGATCATCAAGATTTGCTAAAAATGGGTTTTAATTTTCCAGGATGTCTGTATTGCATATTGCAATGTTGGGTTCTGGCGATGTTTCTTGCATGTAAATGTGAGTCAGAAATATGAATACTCTATTAAAGACATTGCTTTTTGAGACTCGCTGGTTTCACTTCAGACAAAGGGATGGAGTAATTTTTCGACCATCCACATTTATGCACATGTTGAAGTTTAATTCTTGAAACACCGGTTGGATTTCCTCCCCATTGCTATTATTGTCATATTCATAAAGAGAAGAAATTTATCCACAACCTACTTGAAATAATATCTGCTGAAATCACAAAATAGAGCAATCAAATACTTAATTATCTAATATAGCCTTCATCACAAATTCACATGAAGAATGAAAGTATAGGGCTTACCTAAGGCTGAAATTTATAACCTTTACAGCACTCAAGTACATAATAAATTACTAGTTCTCACGTTTTCAACCTCAGATGGTAGCAGGTTCCTTGCTGCTGCATGGCAGAATTTTTTTTTACCACATTTCAGTTTGACTAAAGGTCACTCAATTGCGAAATGGGCTGAGAAGCAGGAAATCAAAGAAATTCTGGGGAAGGAAAGCCCATTGCAATTGAAAACCTTCTTGTGGATGCAACAATTCTTCAATGTTAAGCCTTTAAGATAAGAATGTTTTAACAATCCCATTCAGTGATACATTCATTACTTTTTCAACCAGAGTTTTCTGATGTAAAAAAAAATTGGATTTACATTCTTGGGTCTGCACTATTTAGTCCAGGTATCTTGAACTTTTATTCATGTGCTCTTGAGTGAAAGGTGCTGCAAAAAGATCCAAACTCTGCCACAGAGAGGTTAGGTGGAGGTTTTTCAGTACTGTACCATGGTTCAGCTGCCTGTGGTGCTCCTACATTCCATGGTTTTGTTCCCACCACTTGCCAAATTCCCTGTCCTTCCAACCCCCAGCCCAGTCAGTAGCAGGCCTCCCCAATCTCTTGCACACCAAGAGGGGGTTGGGTCACCAAATTGTCCCACCACCCAGAGGCCACTGCTGGTTGATGGCCACAAAAATCTTGGTTCTTCACCCTTGGATGTCAGAAGGTTCCTGGCTGTCCTGCAGCAAAGTCAAGATTCTTTTTGGTGGGCAGTACATTTCAGTTTGACCCAAGGTAATTAAAATGCGTCCAGGTTGAGAAGGCCTTACTTGGAAAAGCCTCTGTTTTAAACCCTAAGCCTCTGGTTTAAAACATTATTGCTTCTAATTAGTAGGAATAATATTTGAAACCAGAGTCCTTGAAACTTATTTTGGCGGTGAGAAAAACCCTTAGCTCTGAACATAACCCTGTTTTAAACAATTTTTTAATGTTTTAAACCTGCATAACCCTCTGAACAAGGTTATGTTCAGAGCCTAAATAATTTTCAAAGACTTTTTGCAGAGGGCATAAACCTATTTAGATACAATACTTTTAAATCTGCAATTCGCATTTAAAATAAATTGAGTTGAAAACACATTTTCAAGATGAGTTTTCATCTCAATATGTTTCCAAAAAGGTTGGATTATTGGTTCAATACATTGCATGTAGGAGGGTTATGCTCATGAAGGCATCAAAAATTGGTCTGATGGAAATACAGTATTAAAAAAATTCACTTTTGAGAATTTTGGAAAAATGTAAAAAATTTCCCACAGAAGTCTCGTTTCATGCACTTTTTGTTATATTGTGATATTAAAATAATCTTGAAACCTGTTGCGATGACGTTGAATATTCTGGAATGTCCAGTGACCCATCGACAATTACCCTGATTTGAAAAAAATTATTTTCTTCTGATAAATAGTTTGAAACAAAGTTATTATAAAATTTATGCTGACATTTGATTTCCATGAAGCGTTGATGGCTCATTACATCGTAACAATTCATAAGTTATCTTGGTTGATTTGTCAAGTTTACGCAAGCCCATCAGAATACGAACAAAATAATGGATAGTACAGTATTATTGATTAATCTTTCTTGTACTGTAGTAGGTTATGACAATCACCTCTCGATTTACGACCTTCGCAAATTTTTTTCGAACTCAATTTAACAATTCCAAAGAGGTCATGATTAAAAATAATTTTAATGACAGGAATAGCCGATAGCAGTCCATTGCTCGTTTGAACTTACCTTTCTTCAATATGCTGGCCTGGTTTCAATTGCTGTGTTCATTCTTCAACGAAATTTATTGCTATACAACTTACGTCATGCAATGATTCGTTTCTTCTGGAATTCCGACTTATGTCGTCAACTTGAACATCCACGTCAGGGAAAAATTTAGTGTAACCGAAGATTGTCTGATCATGACGAGGAACCAGTTACCAGCAGTCACTTTCGTCACGAACGAGCCGCCAACGAAGTATATGGAGCATTATGTAATAAATGTGTTTCTCAGCCGCTGTTTCATTGAATATATTTGGAATTGCATATGATATCCACTTATTAATTCATATACCTTTTTACTGCCATGAACAGTTCATGAGGCATTATCCAAAGATGAAAATTTCCGATTTTAACCCTCCAGGTCACACCTGAACTTTGCATTCGTCAAAGACAATTCTCGATATACGTACACCATGACCTTACCCAAGAAAACGATTAGGCCTTCCTGGTACCCATGATTTATCTGATGGTTTATGCATTATGCATTCACAGAAAAAAATTTGGCACGATGCATTCCATTTTTTTTTTCTTGCATTCAAAAAATTCGGAACGCATCATTCCAAATTTTGTTGGTCTTCTTCACAAGAATGATTCATCTTTGTGTGAAGAAGAGAAACAATTTTTGGAATGCAACAGTACTTTTACCATTTCAAAAAATTAACATGAAAAATGATTCAAAATTAAGAATTGAAGCACTTGCTTCATTAAAATTGGGAATCAGGGATGAACCCTGTGCAAAGGGGAGACAACTCCAGCAAAAAAGATGGACACCATCTAACACTGCTGAGACTAGTCTATCCAAATTGCCTTAAGACCTCAGGGCCAAAAATGGAAAAAACAGAAGCCTCATAAAATCTCAAGGTAATAAGAAACATATCACAAGCAGAAACCAGCCAATGGCTGATTTTTTGAAGAGAAAATAAAAAAAAATTGGAAATGAAAAGTGCTTTTGAAAGAATGAAAAATTTACTTAGTTTTTTATTCAGGGCAAACAAAATCATCATTGAAAAATTTTCAAAATTACCAAAAATTTAGAAAACATTGTTTTAAAAAGAAAGAAATACATTCAATTTTTTGTTTGGAATGAAACATTTTTAACAGCTTGTGACATGGATGGAAAATGCCTGCCAAAGCTGGAAAGCTTTCACTAATTGTCTTGCAGTGAATCTAAAAACTTAAAAAAAATCACAGAACCTTAAATTAGATGAGCTAGCTGGTAGATTTTTTTAAAAAGTGGTACCTAGTTCAGAAATAATGTACCCAAGGTCAATCAAAAATGGGACAACCCTTGTGTGTTTGTTAACAGAAAAGAAAATACCATACAGCACAGAACGTACAAATTCACAACTGATCTGAATGCACACCCTGTTTACCCTCTCCCCCAATAACATAAATAAAATGTCAGTATTAATATTATAGCAAATAGGAAATAATGAACACAAATGAAAGGACAGGGTGTTCTGTCTGCTCCCAGATGAGTGCAAGTTTAGTGAACAATTTTGAGAGAATCTTTGAGGAGAAATTGTTTTCAGCTAACAGTTTATGTTGGCCCTCTAAGATTTTGGAAAGAGAGAATCAATTATGGACCATTTGTTAATGATGCAAAAATACTGCATTTAAAGTGATCACTTATTCTTGAAAAACAGTGCAAAAAAAAATCTGTCGAGAAGAATTCATGAATGAGCGAAATTTTTCGCCGTTGGAGCGTTTTTGAGAAATACTCGAGAGGAATCCCGACTCAACCTTTCAAATACGGACTGTTGACTTATGCACGGCGCGCGGGCGGAGAAGTAACTACCCGGAGACTCGTACTTGGCGAGAAGAAAAAGAAAGATTATTCCTGTTTCTTAGCTTTTTTTCCCCCATATACAGTATCTCTCTTCCGGAATTCTTTTCTTTTCTTTGAGGAAGCCAGGATGAAATACCTTCTACTGACACGAGTGTGTTTAATGAAACCAATCGTTTCCGGGTATTCGATCCACGTCTCGCCCGGAAAATACCGTGGGAGGGCTGGGTTTCATTTTCAGACTCCTCATCCTTAAACTGCTTCCTATATTCTTGCCTGCTCACCAACCCCAGCATTTTTTTTTTCTTTTCCTTCTCATTTTCAGGAATTCGTCGGATTTCCGACCTACTGCTCTTCATGATCCGAGGTCTGATTGAAACTGTTTCGTCAAGGTTTCGTGCTCAGCAATTCAGTACTTCTTGGAGCGGAATTCTGCACGGCGAGTCATACAGTCGGCGGAATGATGGTGGTGTGGTGAAACCGGAGAGAGAAAAAAATAAATCATGGATAAGGACTTCATCTTTCATATTGGAAAAAAAGAAGAATTTTTTTTATCAGCATATCGAGCTTGAAAACAGTTTCAACCATGGCTTGTTTTTTTTTTATATAAAAACCACTCGAAGAAAATTTCCACTCTGGCATGCTGCGCAATAAACAATAATCATTTTGTTATAAAAATTGTTTAAAACATTACGGTATATACAGTTGTGTTCTTCGTGTATCTAAACTCCGTTTATTCATCATCGGAATTTCTAGATTATTTTTTTTTTCACAGTGGGACCACAAGATGCAGATGTATTTGTTGCTTGGACCTTGTCCCTATGTCGGATCGTCCGCATTAAAGATTTCATTTTCCCTAATAGGCTTCAATGCAAACGTATCCAATTGGTTCTCCTGTTCATAAAAAATCAGGAAGTCCCCCTCCACCCCAAAAAAAGGAAATACATTTTCAACTTTGAGGTAGAGAAAAAAAAAATGGGCAGGAGGAAACCGTATAGAATCTAATCCTTCGGTATTAAATGGAGCTCAAGAAGCAAAGAGCAAGAATAAGTCTTGTTATAATATGCACAGATTATGGATTAAAAAAAAAAACTGAAAAAGAGGCACAGAATCAGCCCCTTAATTTTGATTATGAATTAGAGTAAAATTATAACTAAATGCATTGTACATTTTGTTGAATATAAATGGCTCTATTTGTTTAGGAGATATTTAAGAAAAAGTTCTGGACAATGTCAGTGAATTGTCCCTATCTTGAGCCATCGTGCAGATGTTGGGTCAGATATATCGAGTTTTAAGTGCGCCTGAGTCGAATCATCTGTATATGTCGGGGTATCACTGTAGTTGAAATTCCAGGGTTTACTTTGGTGGACGCTTATTATTACATCTTCTCACTCGTTGGACGACCAAGATGAGACATTCGGGAAAACAGTCTTTGTTCTGATGTAATGAACCCGTGCTGCGCATTCCGAAGGGGGCCTGAGTTTGTCATCAGATTAGATTGGCAAACGTTCCGGGTCGTTCCAAGGGATGCAAGTACCCTAAACAAGGTTATTAGAATTGCAGATCGGCTACGCAGCCACATTCCTGGCCGAGCGTGGTAATGTGGTTTGGCAGGCCGTCTATCCATGTATATATATATATATATATTTATATTATACGTGATCTCACTCATGCTGGAAGGGTTTTGTTGTGGTATAGGATATGTGCTACGCGAGGACATCGTAAGCACATATACGAGCTCGCTTTCAAGACAATGAAAAGAAGGTCCGAGAGCGAGGGAAGAAGCGCGAGATGGAAATGAGCTGGCTCTCTTTTTTCTTTTTCTTTTGCTTCTCACTTTTCTTCGTCTCTACCTTTTTTTTTATTGTGCCTTTGATGTTCTGCTGGAGGCCGGAAACCCAGATTGACTTCCGTTTTTCCGAGGGACACTATGGATATATCCATGGGGACGCGGGTGGCGAGCATGTATGGCGAAACCGATGAGCTGCTGCGCTTCTCTGTCGTTTGCCAAAAAGCCTGATGGAATTTCATGTGTATAGGTTCTTCTCTCGCGAGAAGTTACCTTGAGAATATGGTAGCATGGCTTTTTCTTTATTACGTCGTTTAGATTTAAACTTGCGATTCGTTTTTGCACTGAATCCAAAAGAGGATGGGATCGAATTTTCTTTTTTTTTTTTTTTTGCGGAAGATTATTTTCGCGAGAAATTAAAATGCGAGGGAAAATACTTTTCATGGCTTATCCGTCATTTTTCAAACCTTTAATTCTTCAGATTAATTCAACATGTATCCAATTAAAAAAAAAAGTCGAACATGTTAAACGACTTGCTGTTATCTTGATTTCTTTTATGCGATTATTTCTGCACTGTATTCATCATGCAATCAAATCTTTTTACCCCGAAGACCCTTCTCGAAAAAAATTCAAATGAGAGGAGAGAACTTTTTGAATGGCTTCTCCATTTTTAAACCTTCACTTCTGGAAAGAAATACAGCCTGAACTAAATTTTAAAAAGTCTAATCGCGTATATTTCTGAGTTCAAGTAACGCGAAAGTGTTATTAAAAGGGAATATGCAGTCTGCAATACAGTAAGTCTCTCCACATTTTTGGAATGAAGTACAACCAGGTTATGCATGATGATGAGGAAATTACTTTTGTGGGAAAATTTGTCCTATACAATGGATGACCCAACATAAAGCAAACCAGTTCATAAAACGATGCATCTCTAGAATTTCTGAAATGAAGGAATGCAGTCCAACATCAATAGCTCTTACCTCCCTGAATATGATAAAATTGTCTATGAAAATGTTTTTGAAGTCCATTTCTGCATTCCATCAGAACAAATACATTAAAAAACTTTTAACTCAGAGACTTTCTCCCTCAAACCACCATAACTCAAATTTTCTGGAGGCCTTTTGGCTATTATTTTGTAGACAAGGGCAAGAGAAAAGCAATAAAAATGTAAATTGATGTGTTTTCAAAGGAAGTGAAAGATCAACACCAGGCTAATAAACCCTTGCCTTCAAGACTGGCATCCTGTCAACTCATTTAAGAAGTAATTCAAGGTATAGAATATTGTCAATTGACAATATTTCCTGCTTTACTTCTATAAAAAATACATTGTTTTATACCTACCAGGAACTCTTTTGCTGGTCCCAATAGAGAGGTTTGACTGTACAGTACTTCAAAATTGACCTTCACCAACCTCAACTTCGGAACACTGCACATCATCAGACATTCTTTTCATCTCCTCGGCGTTGTTTCCTCGGACTTGTAAGGCTTTCACGGAAACAAATTCAGGTCGCCCCCTTTTTTTCCCCGAGGTTTTCCATTGTGCTCGAACGCGTTTGTTCTATTCGGGATTGTTTTGCAGACCACATGGACGCAGGGTGATGATGATGACCTTGCGTGCTGAGTGCAGACATCGCCAGAGGTCAAAGGTCTTCCTGAGATCGCTGCTGACCCTCCTTCGCTGCCTGCCAAGTCCTGGTTATGCTTCCGGGGGCTATTTTCCGCACAAACCGGATGGAATTCCTTCGGTGAAATTGGTAGGGACGCTTTTGCACGAACATGCCTTCGCAATGATCAATTTGAATAACCACTCCTATTCTTCTCGGATCGCCGGTAAACGCCGCGGATGTATCACTATATAAGGTTGTTGTTGAGACATAATGCTAGGTGTCGCTGCTATACTGGATTGGAGAAACTTGCGTTCAGTGGAATCATAAAAGTTAGGGTATAATTGAAGAGAAAATTATGATGGATATGTAACCAAACGCAACGGTCTTATTCACGAAGGAAGATAAGGCGTGTATGATGACATTAACTCGGAATGTTGTAATTTAGTCAGTGAATTCCTTTGTTCAGAGAATATATGCCAAGGTTGGGGAAACTCAAGTGGGGGACAATAACGTATACGATACGCATGTAATAATTATGTTGGACCCATTATATTATGTTGTGTAGATATCCCACTGTTTTCCGCTAACTAATTCTTTAGTACAGCAGAATCTCGTTACAAGGAAGCGTTCGGGACCGTAAAAATTATAAAAACGCTTCGATAGAAAAAAAAAACATTCGCTAGAACAAAATTAAAATAACTTCAGTGGCTATTGATGGGCAGGGACCGAAAAAGCAAATTCTTCATAAGAATTGACTTGTTACAAAGATATTTGTTGCAACAATATTCTATTGTATTTTGAAAATCTACAATGATGATGGAATTTAATCAATTCTGACCTTTGTGTATGATTCAAATGCTGAATTATAACTTGTTGAAACGACCGTTCCAATAATAGCAAAGAGTAAATTATGCTGACATTCAAATGCATTTTTCAAATCACTTTTGTCCAAAGAGTTACAAAGGA
>CAJPEX010006032.1:0-14023 GCA_905338405.1 Notodromas monacha | reverse complement strand
GAGAGAGAGAGAAAAAAAGAGGAAAATCTCTCTTACGGCTAATCTACACGCGCGTAAATTTTAGTCTCATCATGATCGGAAAGAAAAACGACACTTGACACAATAGTGGTACTTTCCATCCAACCACTGAGAACACCTTGCACAAATACTGAGGATTCTCGAGACTCCCGACCTGTGCCAGGTAATTGACTGTGTATTTGAGTGTCGATTCTGTAGTAACGCCACCCTTTGGACGACCGGTAATTTTTCGGGCGGTCGGTACTTTCAACGCTGCTGCTCTCGTAAGTGGCAAGTTGGCGGAAGAAAAAAAGCCTGCTTCTATTTTCTATCCTCGTCTATTCTTCACCACGTCACTCGAAGTCAAAGCAAAAAGGGTGATTCATTATCACGATTCGTCTCAAGCCGAGTAATACAATCATTAAATCCTCGGGACATCGATTTTTCATTTTCTGCGTCGGCAGCGTCTCGATAATTGACAAAGCGACGCAAAAATGGATGAAACAATTACAGCATTGGCAATTTTTAACGTCGCAAGTAGCTGTGGGATCACGAAGACCTCAACTTCGAAATGATTTACGAGAATGCCAGTAGATTTGGAATTGGAACAAAAACTTCAAGATTCGGCTCAAACTGAGTAATTATATTACTAAATCCTCCAGAAATCGATTTTTCATTTTCTCCGTCGGCAGCGTCTCGATAATTGACAGAGGACTTGAACGACGCGGAAATGGATGAAAAAATGTAAGATTTCTATTGTCTTATGTACCTCTGGGATCACGAAGACCTCGACTTCGAAACGATTTACGAGGATGCTAGTACTGTATATTTGAAATTTTAAAAATTCATTTTCACGATTCGTCTCAAACTGAGTAATTAAATTACTAAATCATCGGGATATTGATTTCTTCGCATCTCCATCAGTAGCGTTTCGATCATCGAGAAAGAATTTTACGGTGCTAAACTGGATGAAACAATTATTGAAGATTTATTGTGGAAAGTTCAGTACATATGGGATCACAAATACTGTTGTACCTCAACTTCGAAAATATTTACGAGGACGCCAGTGAATTTGAAATTGCATCAATTCGTATTTACGATTCGTCTCAATCTCTCATATTGAGTAATTAAATTATTGCAGTTACTCATCGGGACACGTATTTTTCGTATTTCCGTCGGCGGTGTCTCAAAAATAAACTGAGAATTTAGCGTCCGAAACTGGATGAAAAAATTCAACAAGATATTTTCGCAAGTACACATGGTACCACGAACACCTCAATTCCGGAACTTTCTACTTAGTGCCAGCAGACTTGAAATTTTCAAAATTTATGGGATAATAAAAAAAATTCTGTAACGAGGATGCAGATCCTGAGCACAAAATATTTGGACCACTCCCAAGATAAAATACATTCCCTTCTCTCGAAAAATCGAGAGCAATAAATCAAAAAATAAGGCTTGTCACCCGAGACATAGCATCCACAAAATGCAGAGTTACAAATGTTCTCTAAATTCTAAATACAGAAATGAATCATTTCGTTTGAAAAAAACAGCAGCGTTTAAAACTAAATAAAGAACTTCCACAAATTTACCCAAACAGTGGCGAAACTACTGACCCCACAAAATACCGTAACTGCATGAGTAACGGTCTTCTGCAATTAGCATTAACGACTCCAAGACAGACTTCACTTTGAAACAGGACTTCCCAGAAAAATATAATAATCAGAAACGACGCCAGGTCGTGTAAAAATAACATTCCAAGCATTTTATTTATTTTTTTGTGGTGGTTTCACACCACGTGCTTTATTGTTTTCTAGGCTTCGGAAACGATGTCTGCAAAGAAAGGAACTCTGAAAAACCCGATGATGCGCATCGACTTTCATAAGTTTCATATAGGGATAGTGTCTTGGAAGAAACATTTTCCGAAGAAGAGAAAAATCATTTCGGTCCTCGAATCGATCTTTTTTCCATCTCAGTAACAACTCCATTTGCGATCATCCGAACCCTACACGACGTTCACAGTTGATTCACCACTTCATGACTTGCTACTTCAAATTTACGCGTTTGATCAGGAAAGAAGTTCAACTGATTCCACCAACGAGGGAAGAAAAGTCATTCGAAATTGATCAAATACTTTCATTTTAATGGCAATAGTCCGAAGAAAGTGTTTTTCAGAGCAGCTGAACAAATAAGTTACGATTATTTTTTCAACTTTCAAGACACGGGTATGGCTTCAGCCAAGAAATCAAGAATTATTTCGGAGATTTTTTATTCTTGGTCTTCCCAATTAAAAATAGGGACGCCCAAGAGGTGTCAGAAAAACGTGAAAATCAGTTTCAGTGTCGATCAACAGAACGACGTTCAGAGGCGATTAATTTCCTTGAAAGCATTGTGTTATTTGATTAAAAAAGTAATTACGATTCCAGATTTCATTTTCTCTGAATCTCTTCTTGCACTTGGTATCAGAATCTGAGACTTCGCCGTAAACTTAAAACCTTTACACACTACAGGTGGACTCTCTTCACCAACGATCTGGTCAACGAAGATTTCTCTGTACAGCGAATTTGCGTTGCTGTTCCATCGGGTTAAATTCCTCATGACACGAGGAATTTCTACAACGAAATTATCTTTTCAGCAAATTTCTTTTCGGATACCTTGGATTTCGTTGTCAAGTGAGTCCAACTGTATTCGTTTCTCCGCAAAACAACACACCGGAACGACGTTTTCGAGTCAATTTTTACTGTATCGTTTCTAAACGAATCCAAGCCTTACGCTTGACTCAAGTTTCAATTCTCATGCTGTTCATCCTGACGATGAAAAAAAAATTAATCTAGTAAAAGTTTCGTCGCATGCATTGCGTCAGAAACGCAAGTCTTGTCAGGACTAACACGCGTGACGAATCGCAGTGACGCGTACCTTGTCAGCGTGAAGATGATTACGTTCAACCAGTGGAGCTCTAGACTGCAGTCCGCCACCAGTACCATTAACAACCACTTTCTTGACACTGTTCCAGTGATTATGACCGCCCCCATTTTTTTGCTGTGGAGGCAGTGGTGGAGGTGGCGGAGGTGGAGGAGGAGGAGGCGGTGGTGGAGGTGGAGCAGCCTCAGATTCATTATTCTGCTGATGTTGATGATGATGATGATGCTGTTGTTGTGACGACATCGGTGACGAAGATGCGACAGAAGACTCATAACTCCCGTTGCTCCCTTTCCTTCGCGACACTTCTTCGTGATCGTCGCTGGCAAACTCGTCGCTTTTCCCACGACACACGTGCTGACACGTGCCGCAATACGACACGGGTTTCGTGTCACAGTCCGACAATAAACAACCTTCCGACGTCGACATGGCTCTAGTCAGTCTCCCGTGCTGGTAATAGCCATTCGGCGTTCCATTACTCTGGTGGTTGTTGTTTATCTCAAAGGCCCCATTGGACATGGGAGAGCCGGCGACGGAACGGCGCCGGAAACCGCCGCCGTGAGCGCGTTTCCGCGCAGATTCCGCGTCACTGGAAGACTCGTGGCTTGACGCCGCGTACCAGCGTTTCCCAGCACCCGGGTTCTTGTAGTGGAGATTGACGTTTGAGGCTTTCACGAGGTGCGGTGGGATGTTATTGGTTGCGATGCGATAAGCCCGAGACTCGATCGAGTTTCTGTAGTAGGGGTTGTTGCCGTTGGCAGCTGCGGACGCCGCTGCTTTCCGAATGTAGAAGTGGTACCTGAAGGTTTTTTTGATACCGAGTGGGTCAAGATTTTTTTTTTCGGAGGGAAAAATCGTGATGTGGTAAAATTATTTTACGTTATCTACAGCATAACTCTGACTAAAGGTCGCACCCTGTCCAACACAAAAAAACTAGTTCATTCCAAATCACTGAACGTATTTTACCCTGAGAGCGTCAAGATTCCAAGTCTTGGTAAATAGGGACATGGTAAAATGATAAAAGATACCTACCGCATTAACTTGACTGAAGGCCGCACCCTGTCCCAAAAAAAATCCGAGTTACTCTAGAATCACTAGTGCTAATTGAATTGGAATGCTTAATGTGCTGTACAATATATGCAGCACTGACGCTATCCGAGTAAAAAAAGAACAGTTTTTAGAATTGTTGAAACTACATCGAATCAGTGAGACACCTCAACATGCGGACAATTCGACATAGGGCCACTTATTTTTCAATAAAAAAGGCATACAAAGGGCCCGACATATGGACACTGTCTCAACATGAGGACATTGCATGATAAAATTGCCAATAAATTTCACAAAATCTGACTTTTACAAGGCTTGATTGCAAGAAACAGATATTTCCAACTCTTAAGATTTATGCAAGAAAAATTCTTTGGCATTTCTCCCATTATTTTCTCATCCATTCAGCTAATTTAAAAAATTACCTATTCCATAGAGAGACTTCCTTCTCTCTTCGCAGCTTGAATCTTATTTATGCAGATGCCAAAATTTTAATGTACTGTACAGAGGTACATTATTCAACACTCCAAATGTTCTTATCGAGTTGGAAATATATTCACTGAATCGAATTCAAGTGGCAAACAATTTTTTTCATGGAATTCTGAAGAATTTTTCTTCCACAAAACACCAGTTAAAAATTATATAACATAAGTCTTTGGGGAAAACAAGACTCGACTTAGGGACAATTCAACTAGTGGACTCTTGATGCACCCATTACGTCCGCATCTGGGGGTCTCATATTTCAAAAAGATCTTAAAACTTTTAAACGAACCCTCGTACACACATCAAAGACACACGCGGCTGGGTGGGTAGGGTAGGGTAGGGTACCTGTCAGCTCCGTCAACAGTGTTGATGCCGTTGACTCGCGAGCGGCCATTTTTGGCAAAGTACTCCTGATGGGTTCGGGTCGAGACTCCCGGAGACGCAGATTTGTTCTGGTTCTGGCCAGTCGTTCGTGTCCCGTTGGAACAATAGCAACGGGTCCAGTATGGACAACGCGTCGCGTCAGAGCACACAAAGTAATCCGTTTTCGGCACCGCAGAGGCGGACAATTGGTGCAATGAGGATGCGGATCGCGTTCGATGCATTTCCGTGTTGTTGTTTTGATGTTCTTCGTCGGGTTTTGCTTGGTTTTCCTCGGGGTGTGGGTGTTCGTTCTCCTTTCGGAGTCACATGCACGGCTTTTTATTTCTCTTTGCTTTATATATTTATATATATTTTCTCCTCAACGAAAATCTTCCGGATCTAAACGCATCGCAAGGGAACAAACAGATAAGACATTTGGAAGGATTTCGCAATTGTGCTGGAGTAAGAAGTCGGAAACGCAAGTCCTGAATGCTTCATCATCGATACCCGATTTGTGTGGGAACCCCTATTTAACATCACTTTGGAGATCGAACCCAAACCGGATTACCGAACGCACTTCTCCACACGCGAAAATTTGGCTCACAAAATACGTGCGACATGTTTCTCTTCAGCGTTTCATATCCATTGACTTTTTTCCGTAGCTTTAAAAATCATAAAATCTATATTCAAAGATAAAATTGTAGAAAAAGTTCGTGGCTTTTGTGCAAAATGAAATCGATCGTTAAAAGTCAGCGGTGAACGTTTGATTTGCATGAATCATGAACTTCCCGTGTGGCATTATTTTTCAGATTTACTTTTTTTTCTGAACTACAGTCAGCGAAAACTCGTGATTTCAAACGAACAAAAGCTTAAAAACAAAATTTGATAAATACAGTACTTGAAGTTCCAAAAAAAATGGGTAGCATCTTGCCACGCGCATTTTCAAGTAAGCTTTATAATACATTTGAAATGACTGACCAACTTATCCGACATTAGAAACAAAATTCGATGTATGTTAAAATTTTCACAGAAAATGGGCTGGATCTCGTCACGCGCATTTAAAAGTATACGTCATAGAAAAATTTAAAATAAATGCCCAACTTCACCGAAATTTCAATCGACATATCCACTCAAAATGTATTTTCAATTATCACCACTCATGCCCATAAATGCAAACTCTGGAGGCAAGACGAAACCTAAGGCCGGTGAGAACTGAAAAGCACACCAACTTTTGGCACAATTTCGCAGAAAATTTCACTCTGATGTAAACTGTCGTGGTTCATCGTAACATCATGAAAGAAGAATAAACTCAACGCTAAATTTAACTTATCCAATTATGTAGAAGGCTTCAATTAAAAGCTCGAAAATTATCATTTTCATAAAAATGCGTGATAATTTTTTCAGAACACTCCAGACGCTGCGAACATTTTATTGAAATTCTTGAAATGGTTTCAGCTAAACTAACTACAGTACATTGAAGGAAGAGATGCTTTGAACGCCAGAGAACTCCGAAAAATCATGCAATATGATGATCGTAATACGATGAAAGAAAAACAACTCAACGCGAAATTCAACTTCTCCAGTTATGTTTAGACACGACACAAACGTTAAAAATATAATTTTCGCACAAATGCGCGATTGTTTTTTCCTCTTTCGAATGCTCCAGACGCGGAGGATATTTTCATAAAATTTGGGACAACGCGTCATTAAAATAAAAGTACCATAAAGGACCAGATGCGTTGAATGACACGGAACTTCGTAAAATATGAAAATCCGAACAGCACCAAAAGGATTTTTTTTCTTCCTTGAAGTAATCAGGGGAACGAGAGCCGGGGAATAAATGAACTGCGATTACTCCTTCACTCTCACACACACACACATTGAACATACGGCAGTCAAACACCATCAAAGACACAAGAAAAGACCCGTTAAAATTAAGTCGCGTTACAGAGATTTATCCTGCAACATGTTGCGTTTTGTTCCGCAACAGGTGCAGAAACCCTGTGTCATTGACAAATGTCGCTGCTGCACACCTTCAACACGGCGGCAATTGAACTTCTTTTCGGCCCTCTCTTCCCCTCGTCTACGGGAGATAAACGCCTAACCGCTTCTCCAACAAGGATAGAATGCGAAGTGTTCTGAAAGTCACTCTAAGGAAGAGAGAGAGAGAGAAGGGGGGGGGGAAGGGATGTCGGGTTCAACGCCTCTGGTTCTCTACACACATACCCATACAGTATGGACTCTATAGAGGACACAGGTGTTCTTGAGTTGTGACTAATATTCAACGGGATTTTTTTTTGGCGCTAATTACGATACCATCAATTACGACTTTCAAAGAATACGGCACGTTTAAAATACAGTCGAACCCCGATAAGACGCCACCATTTGTCCAGAGCAATTTTGGCGTTTCATCGAATATTTCATTTTAAATTATTTGATTAAAAAAAGCTCGATTTTCCTTCAAAAGTGATAGAGATACAGGTTTTATATAGAAACGTAAGCCATTTTTAAAAGAGTATTGCTTTGATCAATGGAGTACTCTTTCAGAAAATTAATTTTGCTGTATCAATTTTGTCAAATTTTAAGATTAGGTCGATATATTGTTCACATTTTTCAACAAAATGATCAATATCAAGATCCTTGACAGAAATTATAATTCTACCCCAATGCTGGCATTATAACAATGACAAAACTAATAGGAAACATCACTTTTGTTTCATCACTATAATGCTGGCAGGTGTCTTATTGAGGTTTTCTATAGAATTTAACATAGACATTTGTTTCATTAAAAATTTTGGCGGCTGCAGAGGGTGGCACTTTATCTGGGATAGTCTTAACGGGGTTTGACTGTGATAACACAAAATTATCATGAAATCAGATTCACGTGTTCCTTCAAAAAGCAAGAAATATAACAAGGATAAGTTCAGGAAACCGACGATTTGATTTCACTATAGCCACGAAGTCGGACTGACATTTTCCATAAAGCCATGACGGACAAAAAGTGAGAACTTAAGAAAGCTTCCAAAAGCAAAATAAAACTCAAAAATTTAGGCAGATTCAACTTCCGCTCAACATTCTTATCCACAAATTTTCAATTTTCCAAAAGAGAAAAATGAACATCATATGCAGTTGCACGACGAAAAAATAAGAGGGGGTTTTCAGCAGTTGCTGCAAAAAGTTTTGGTTGGCGTACCAACACATCACTCTCTTGTCGAATAAAAATGCACGAATTGCTTTAATAAATTCTTGAAAGCTCTAGAAAAATTCAAAATCGAGATTATACGATAAGGAAACAATTCGTTTGCACGTGGAATGATGGAAGTTGTTCATGCTGATAAATACCGTTCGTCGCGAAATTTCGTTCATGACGAATTTTTAAAAATTACTGTCCCAAAATAAACCAACAATTGAACTGGGCTATTCGGATTTTTTCACGCCAGAAGTTCAAAGAAGAGATTCCGTTTCACATTCATCTTCAGCGAGCAATTCCCAACAAAACAAAAAAGGTCATTTCAGAATGGCAAACCAGCAACACGTTTAGGAAATATATTTTAAATTTTTGGTCAACAAAAACTAGCGATTAAATTGGGCTATTCGGATTTATTCAAGTTCAAAAAATAAATCCAATTTCATATTCATCTGCAGTGAGCAATTTTTAAATTTATAAAGATAAAATTGACCTTTTCAGAATGGCAAACAAGCAACATATTTAGGAAATATATTTTAATCTATTCAGACATTTTTGGTCAACAGTTCAGCAAAACTTCTTGTAAAAAAAATTTTCCATTGATTTTTTTTTCGATTAAAATTATACGCAATTTGATTGGAATTCATTCTTTATCTTAAAAGTAACCCACAGAATGAGCTCAGCAATTTTTGGTTAGTTTTGGGCACATGTGGTTTTAGAATCAGTCAAGTTCACACAAACCGCTGTTCCACTGCACTTCCGTCACAGAGCTTTGAGCAGCAATATCGAAGAGGGCAATTTTTTCGAAAACGCATACTATAGAGCAGCGATGTAAACTGAATTGCTGTTTGCAAAGGATGACCGAAGTCGGTGGCGGCGGAGGCGCCACACACGGCTGAACACCTCGCACCTCGACTGCCGCCAGAACGCAACTGAAAGCCGCGGACGTGCGCACTTCTCCTAAGGTCGTTTCATCTCGCAATGATTGCGGGTTATTCCCGAAGTATGAACAGCGACGAGTATTTTGTAATTTCTCCAATTAAAATTCTTCGTTTCTCCGGAATTCTCGGTCTTATAGACAAAAACTTCGGAAATGTACCCAATTTTCACCAGGAGCAAAAAATAAAATAACGCTCTGATTATATTTTATTCCTCGTCTTCTTCCCCATCGGCTTTCTCTTGGGTACAATTCCAACCTCATAAACTTTCAAAAAGCCCCGATTAAGGCCGAGTTTCATAGTGAATTGGAAATAATTCAAAATAAAATACCGCTAGAAAAATCCCTCAGATTTGTTCTGCGAAAATTTGATGAATCCCACTTCGAACATGTCCAAAACCAAAACATTTCACGGAGCTCACTCATCATACGAACGCGTTAACAATCGATTCAAACTTAGAGGATTATCAATTTAAGTTTTAAAAATTTCAGGCCTTGAAAACACTACAAATCTGTGGCAACCCTGATCGATTCATCGACACTAGCATGAGAGTTGTGGCATTGTTCTGATTTTCAAAAACACAGTAAGGGACAATCGAAAACTTCATTCGGAATTTTACGGATTCTCGAAATTTTTCGATTCCTCGCAATTTTACGTAAAATCGTAGGTGAAACCGAGATCTACGTGACGGCAAATTTAATAAAGTATCGCCAAAACGTTGAACGTTTCTGAAAAAGTTCTCTTCAGAAATGCGGAAGAAGAAAGGGGCAAAATGCCGGGAAAGATTGAAAAAGAATTTGCAGTTGGAAAATTTCGGTCTTTCTTCAAATTTGAAACGTAGACTAAACGGGAGCCAAATTATTCGAAAAAGATTGAAAGTTTAAAAAGTTGTGTGGAATAATGAAAGCTATTCATGCTGAATAAAATCGCTTTTTGTTCCAAAATCCTTTTCAAATCTAATTTTTAAAAAAATATTTTCACTGTCAATTGCGGCAGGTTTTTCGTATCACTGCACTAAAATAATCTGTTCATGGCATGAATGTAAAACCTCGACAATGAATTCAAGCGGCTTACAGCACTGTACAGTAGTTGGAAATCCGATGACTAGCATGCTTTTCAGATCAAACGAGCACGACCATCAAATTCAGAAGGATGGGAAGCATACGAGCACCGATTGCAATATTTTTTTTCTTCCTCCGGGAATGAAAGCATTCTTGCTCAACTGTCAATTTTTTCAAAAATGTGGCCACTTTTTCAAGTTAAAATTTTTTAAACCATTTCCAACTACAAAATTCTTTTTTTTTCAACCATTCCCGCCATTCCCCCCCCCCTTCCTTCTTCCGCATTTCGAGACGCCATTTTTTTTTAGACATTCAACATTCTGGCAAAAAATTATCGACTTGTCAGCCTGTCCGATAAGCGTGCAATAAAATTCGAACAAAACTTGATAGATTTTAAGTAAATTCGGTCTAGCACCATGTCGAAGATTTGGAGAAGTGCGTATACGGTGAAAAAAAAAGTATCTTCCTCGTTAGGGATATTAGGCGGAAACGTCGCAAAAACGTCAGGAAAAAAATCCGTACTTTCCCGATAAATACACCTGATTATCATTTCCATGCTGCCATTTTTTTCTCATAATTATGCGCAGAGAACATGCAATAGACTTTCCGATTTCGAGCATTCACTCAGCAGTCCACAACCGCCGTGCATCCAATAGAACTTCAACGGAGCTATCCAGTGAGAATAAAAATAATAATTCCGTTTCTTCCTTGTTTAGGAAGTGCGACTCATTCGCCGCAAAGGAAGAATATCCATGCCGAATTTTCCGAATAAATTCTATCTCTGTACAACCATAATCTTAGTCGAGTTTTTTTTCTTTAAATAACAGATCGAGAATTTAAAAAAAATTTAATTCAATTTAGAACAGCCATTCAGCAACTCTCGCAGATCCCAGCAGTCAGCCACGACGTCGAGGCTTTCAGTGAGAGAAGCTCAGTGGAAATATCCAGTAAGAAAAACTATACAATACGTGGGTTCCTTCCGAAAAAATAAACTGCGTCTCCCATTTTTTTTTTCTTCGTCTTCTTTCACCCCGCATTCTTCCCACTTGTCTGCGACGCTCTTTCGTTCCGATTTCTATAGACGCCAATCAACGCATGCTCGTCCCCAGGGACCGGTCCCCATAGGCCTTTCTCCGACACGCAACAGGTGGCGGGTTCCGCAATATACCGCTCCGCCAGAGTGAAAATGCACCACGCGAGAAAATACCCGAGCTTCTTCACACCGAACCGCGGAAGTAAAAGGGAAGTTCCACAAGTAAATATTTGTTTAAATACAGTCGCACCTCTTCAAGGGACTACCAACAATAAAATTCGAGTTAGGTATAGGATTCCAGTTAGGCAAACCGGCATTTGTGAATGAAATGAATGGACAAGATGCTTTATTTTCTGCTTTTCAGCGTTCACAAGGTTCAATCAACATTCCCACATCCAAACCCCCTCCCCACCAGACCCAAATCCATTCAAATGCATTCAATCATTTCAGAGTGGGAAACAGAGAAAAAAGCAGCATATGGATACCAAAATAAAAGAAAATACATTCCACAATGTAAAACTGCACAACTGATGAATAAGCATACACCCTGTCTTTCCTTGACATTGAAAACAAAATATCAGCAACATGAATTGCAGCATAAGCCAGAATTATAGAAATTGCAGCTGTTACTGAACCCAATTTAAAGCACAAGGTCTTCAGCCTGTTCCCAGATAAGGTTTAGTTGAATGAACAATTTAGAGAGAATTGTTGATGAGAAATCATATAAGGTCCACAGTTTATCTTGATCCTCCATGATTTCAGAAAGGGTCTCTTCATCAAATTCCAATACTTGTAAATCTTTCTTACGCTCATTTCTATCACTGTGGAATGCTGGGGATAAGAAAAGAAAGTTGCTCTGGCAATGCACCAACCAATGTATTTATGCTGCAGGAATTACACCATTTAGACACCTTTGAAAAATGGATGAATTTTTTAATAAAGGCATTTGTGTTAGGAAAAATAAAGAAGAATTACTGTACAGTACAGGAAATTCTAATTCAAAATATTATATGCTTTGAATTGCAGCTTGCATGAGTTGACAGGATGCCAAATTTGGAGGCAACAGTTTATTCCCCCAATAAGTCTTTCACTTCCTTTCAAAACACATCAAATTGTATTTTCATTGCTTTTATCCTTCCTGTGTCAATCACATATTAGCAGGAAGGTCTTCAGAAAATTCGAGTTATGGAGGGTTGAAGCGAAGCCTTCGAGTCAGATGGGTTTTTAATGAGTTACTTTCAAGTGAATTCATACAAGGACCTCCCTGCTGAGATGAAAAAAATATCGGCACAGGGAGGTATTCGACTTATGGAGGTTCGAGTTATCGAGGTTCAAGTGTTCCATGAAAAAATAATAGAGTACACCTAAGATTTGGGCCAAAATAATTTTATCTCGAGAAGAAAGCAAGAGTTAAAAAATATGTTCCCGCAATCATTACCAAAGCTTTTTCGATGTTTCACACAGGCCTCTTCACAGCCAATAAATTTAAACCGGATATCAGTTCATTGAAATAAGCAAGATTAATGTCCGGCTGAATAAATAAACGGGGGTTTTTTCAACTCATACCCCAGGCTTTTCACTTACATCACCTCGTTGTTCACAGATTCCTCATTTTCGTTCAACACAGCTCCTGACATTTTCAAAAGAAATGTCTATACACGCCAGCATTCGTAAACCCTTCCATTTCGGACATGGGAACAAAAACGCACTTCAAGCGACCTTTCTGATCTCTATTTTCACAAATGTTCATCACGCTTCAAGTTAAGGATAGATGGACAAATACCTCATTTCCTCGACTGCTGATCCCTTGATTAGTTCTCAAATTTCAGCAAACTTTCGCTCAGAAGATGAAACGAACTACAGTACTGGATTTGATCAAGCTTTAAAAAGAAATAAAACGAAAGTTCCGCTTTCGAACGACTCATTGTTGGTTCAAAACATGTGTAAAAACCAGTTTTCATAAAGGAAGCAACTAACTACTATTCCTGTATTTCTTCATCTATTTATTTATGCACGAGCCGAATTTCACTGTCTAAAATTTCGAGATTTTCGGCGACCTAAACAAAGACGAGTTTAATAAGCGTTTTTAATTCTGTCGCCGGAAAGGACCACCCTTGGGTTATGGCTTTTATAAGGTCAGAAGAAATCATTTCCGTTCAATTACCACTGTTGTAGGCGGTCTCGGTGAGAACTTGTGGAATGCCCCTCGTGGCGATATGAAGAGAAGAGAGGAGAAAAAACGGCGACCGACAACACCTGTGCATCGCTGCTTTCGGACCCGAAACAAACGTTTCCTTCCCGTCATCCCGAAGAGAAAACGCCAGACCTACGGATTGATTATTTTTTCCCCACTAGTCAAGCCAATAAAAGTAGGGACAAAAAAGGAAAAAAAAAAGAACAGGAAAAGGAAGGAAAAAGCACTGTGGAACTCTAAGGCTGTTGCAAACTTACAGCGGGTGTTGTCCACGAACTCAGCATTATTTGTAAGGTCGCAGTTCTCTCTCCACGAAGTAAGACGAGCCTTTGCTGGGCTTACACGGTATTTAGCCAGACTTGAAAGGCAAATCTGTCAACTAATGAAATTTTGCAGCTAATGATGTCTTCGTTTTATGACACTATTCGGCTCAAAAATCTGTTGCACGGTAATCAGTTCTAAATTTTTTATTCGCTCTTCTCTTTTAGTAGAATCCTTCCATTCTCTTCGCCAAATTCCCTCCGGAAATGGAATTCATCTTGATGGATTACAGCAAAAAAAAATTGTCTTTCAAGATGAAAATTGGCAGAAGGATTTTCCTATGAACATATAATTACAGTACCCTACTGTACTTCACACTCAACTGATATTCACAAATTGTGTTGGCCGAGAAGGCCAAAAGTGTAAAACAAACGTTAAAAAAGTGTTTCCTCTCGGAAAATCAATTCTGATCACAAAAAAAATACTGTAGTTCACGAACATTACTCATTCACCGAGTGAACTTCCGCAAACCTTTCGTAATCAATG
>CAJPEX010006030.1:0-14029 GCA_905338405.1 Notodromas monacha | reverse complement strand
CTAAATTATGTATATTATCAGATAATGGTCCATTGATCATAGCATATCTACAAGCATTATGAAATTGTAGAATACCAGAAAATGGTAATTCATAAGAATTTTGAGTAGGACCTTTTCCTTGGTCCTCACAGTATTGAGTAATTCTGCTTTCTTTAAGGTTAGTGAAAGCAAATTCATCATCATCTAACCTAATAAATTGTCTTTCCGGAGCATTAATTTTTTCCATAGTGCATTGCTGATTTACTTCTTTTTCTTCTCTGTTCTTTAGAATAGCAATAAGACATTCGTCAGCATGACAATTTGGGATTATAGAAAATTTACATAATTGACACCTAGAGAAATCAATAGAAGATAGACAATCAGGTAACTCATTTTTTTGTAATCCAAATATTTTATTAGAATTCATTAATATATATTCAGAGATTAATTTTACCTTTTTTCATTTAGGATTTCCTAAATAAGTCTCCTCTGCTATAGGGAAACTATGGACTCTAAATAAGTTAAAAAATGAGGTTTCAGATAGTTTGTCATCTTATATTTGAGTGTACCCTGACTAGCACAGAATACTTGACTTGGCGTACATTTTTGTGACTCGTCCATCCCGTTGCATCGCATTAAGAAAACGGAACGTATTGCGGTCACGCTCATCCGGTTTACTTTTCCTCGCGCTAGTTCATGACCGGTCATTTCCCTCTGCATCATTGAGTTGATAAAAGGATGCCCGAGCATACCTTCGGTATTCATTGTCTGTGGAGATCTTGTGGAAGTTGTTGCTGGACGAAATATATTCTAACGCTTTTTGGTAACCGAGAAATCTTTTACTTCAAAACCCGGTATACAGAGTTAAAGCTTCTCAACAAGATTATCCTAGTCGGATATTGAACTGAGTTTGGGTTTGATTGCGAAGAGACGTCAACGCGATTGACTATAGATTTAAGATTAGTTCCGACAACAAAGGATAACAAATTGGCGCAGTTGCATTCTCTTTTACCCCGGGTGAGTGCTTCGCTAAGCAAAAAGTGCAAAAAAGAAAAATAATTTCTGATAGAAAAAGCACAACCAAGTGATCTTAGTTGACACTCCAGACGACCGCCAACACTCGCGAAAAGTGTTGTAGAACACGGCGTACTGTTACTGAAGTGAAAAGTGCCAAAACGTGTGCGTGTTTCCTTTAGTAATAATTTCTGATAGAAAAAGCACAACCAAGTGATCTTAGTTGACACTCCAGACGACCGCCAACACTCGCGAAAAGTGTTGTAGAACACGGCGTACTGTTACTGAAGTGAAAAGTGCCAAAACGTGTATGTGTTTCCTTTAGAATGGCTACTGGAGTTAATGTTTCAAAACTTGACATGTCTTGCGTGATGGACGTAAATGACATTGTCGACCAAAAGTTACTCGATTTGACCCCACGCAAACAGGCTGAAGTAGCTAGGCGACGACTAAGAGAGTGCGAGGAAGAAGTGGCAAAAATTAACGCAGAATTAGCTAAAACTAACACTGCTCCCACACCCGAAGCGAGAACAGCGTTGCGAAGATCATTAGAGGCCCTTCAGGTGCCGGATGGTCCTCTGGCAACCAGGTCCTCATATAACCTTTCAGAACTTGGATTAGAACACCTCTAACTAGAGGTACTCTTTCGATAGTTACTGTGGGTTAATGAAGAAAAAAGATTCGTTAATTTTCTTCTTAATTCCTAATTCGCGAAAAATCTCGCTGTAGGTCTGGGTGTAAGGCAAGCCCTTCTAAATCAAGATCTCCTGGTTGACCAAATTACGGAGCCTACAGCGGACGAAGTGGTCTTTTACAACGCAGAACATCTAAAGAAAACTCGTGTTGTGAGCACAACTAACCAACAAGCCTCAATGGCAATGAATCAAATTCCATCGTTTGATGGAACTGGTCCTCTTACTTGGCAAGAGTGGTGGGCAACGTAAGTTTGCCGGGATATGCTGCCGCAGGTAAGTCTACTTTCATAAGCAAGGTTGAATGAATCATTTAACTTTCCCCTTCGCGTTTATATGCATTGTAGTTAGGTTCCCGATTGAAGGCGGGTGATATCAGTCATTGTAAAAGAACTACAAGATGCTTATGGCCAAAAAGTCATCTCAAAACTAATGCGAGATTTGAAGAATATGTGCCAGAATCCCAACGAGCAAGTTCAAACTTTTGGAGCTCAAGTTAGACGAGCCGGAAACTTCTTGTTGGGAGATGCCCCTAGTCAATTAAAAGTAATTTGACGTGAGAACCAATTTGCAGCCCTGCTCCCAAATCCTTTCTTTGTCAAGGAGAGTTGGGAATATAACGGGAAAAAATCATTTTTAGAAGGATTCTTGGTCACTACGTTCATGGACGGTCTTATACCTGAATTGGGGAACGCCATTTGAATCACTTTTGACAATTTTGAGGCCGCGATCCAACATGCGATTTCGGTAGAAGATTGGGAGCGAGACATTCAGGCATCGCGACAAGGCTCCTCCCTTCACCAAATTTCTTACCAATGCCCAAAGACCCCTCCAGTGTATAGTGGACAAGGTAACTCCGACATTT
This sequence comes from Notodromas monacha, assembly GCA_905338405.1. Lineage (NCBI taxonomy): Eukaryota > Metazoa > Arthropoda > Ostracoda > Podocopida > Cyprididae > Notodromas > Notodromas monacha. Next base: position 11,479 of record CAJPEX010006030.1, on the reverse strand, counting down.
GCGCCGCTACTTTGTGCTACAATTGTGGACAAAAAGGCCACTTTCGTAGTGAGTGCCGTGCGTTGCCTAAAGAAACCGCCAAACAAGTGCCTAGAAAGTTTGTCTGTATCTCGCCCGAAAAAGATGGTCGCGCGCCGCGATTATCCCAAGGGAATGCGAAAGGTCCTCGTCTATGCGCGGAAATACGCGTGGTTGTGGTCTTGGTCGCGGCAGGAAAGTTGTGAATTTTGTGGAAGAAGTAACCGCGGAGGAAGAATACGAAGGAGACAAGAATTACGACGAGCTCGAGAACGAACTCCTGCCGGAAGGATATCTCGACAAAACCTACTCGGGAAACGAGTATTAACCGGCACTTCGACTTCTTCCTCGGTGAAGCTGCCGGTCGTCATTGTCGCCACCAATGTCACGCTTTTCCCAGCTAAGTTTCTTATTGATTCTGGATCCGAAATTTCTCTTCTCTCTCCATCTGTATTAAAACCTGAAATAACTCCTATGTCCTCTGCTATTACTATCGCTACGTTAGAAGGAANTTTATGTAGATGATATAGTTATTTACTCCAAGACTGCTGATCAGCACTTGACTCATTTATCGGATATACTAACTCGACTAGACGGTGCGGGATTGAAGGTCAAATTTTCTAAGTGCCAACTTTTCAGGAACCAGATAGAATATTTAGGGTTCCTCATTAGTGAAGCAGGTATCCGAGTCAACCCCGCAAAAATAGAAGCTATACAGAATTTCCCTGTACCAAAAGATGTTAAGGGTGTACAAGCCTTTCTAGGATTAGTTGGTTACTTCCGGTCGTACATCCAAAATTTTGCTATAAAAGTGAAGCCATTGTACCTTCTCTTGAAGAAAGATACCCCTTTTATCTGGACAAAGGAACAGCAAGAAGCAGTAGAATGTTTAAAGAAATGTCTTCTAACGGCACCCATTCTCTCTTTCCGAGATTTTAATCTAGAATTTATCCTCACTACTGATGCTTCCGCTATCGCAGTAGGGGCAATCCTGACTCAAAAACCCAGAAAGAAAGAAGTCTTAATAGGATGTGCCAGTAGAACTTTAAATGACGCCGAATCAAGGTATCCGAATACGGATCGAGAACTGTTGGCTGTCTAATATGGCGTGTCTCAATTTAGGTCATATTTATGGGGTCACCCGTTCACTATTCAAACGGACCACATTTCCATCCCCTATCTAAGTCGACAATGCCAGAGTGACAGTCGTAGGGCAATAGCCTGGTTCATGGCCTTGAACGAATACCAATACAAAGTTGAGTATAGGAAAGGCCTCTCAATACCTCACGCCGATGCCCTCAGTTGATTCCCCCCGGAGCCAAGAAAGAACAAGTTATGCGCATATCTGTCTCCTTCATTATTGGAAACTAATCTGATCCCATACATATCTCGCTGTCTCCTCCAACGGGCAACGGCAGCAGTGAAAAACAAACTACCTTTTGGAGCTGAATTCTCAACCATAGATGGTCTCTTAATGAAAACCACGGACAAAGGTCAAAGAATCTGGGTACCACCATCTATGAGAATGAAATTAATTGCAAGCTTTCACGATCCTCCAGCCATGGGGCATTGTGGGATCGATAAAACCTCCTTTGCGATAAAAGAAGAATTCACTTGGCCAAATCTAGAAAAGGATGTTACCTCGTACATCAGATTAAATTAATCGCAAGCTTTCACGATCCTCCAGCCATGGGGCATTGTGGGATCGATAAAACCTCCTTTGCGATAAAAGAAGAATTCACTTGGCCAAATCTAGAAAAGGATGTTACCTCGTACATCAGATCGTGTACTGAGTGCCAAAAGGTGAAGAATTACGCCCATAAGACTCCTTTTCTCTCAATGGGTATCCCAAAAAACTGTTTCGAGGATGTGAGTATCGACGTAGTGGGTCCCGTACCAAATAGTCAAAGAGGAAATCGATATGTAATAGTCATGCAAGACAGGCTATCCCGATGGATTGTCTTTTCTCCCATGCGTGATGCTTCAGCGCAAACCACCGCGTGAATATTCCTTAAGGATTGGGTATGTATGTTCGGATCTCCAAAAAGGATCCTAACAGATCAAGGAACCAATTTTGTAAGTAGTATTTTCAAAGACATGGCTAATTTCTTGGGAGCTAGGGCTAATACTACCACCGAGTATCGGCCTCAAGGTGATGGGCAGAATGAGCGCTCCCATTGAGAGTTGCATGAATATCTAGCCCTTTATCAGCTGGGTCTATTGTCTTCATGTACCCTACTTGACAATTTTAATCGTCGGACCCAGGTGTTGAGAAGATTTGTACTTCGAGAAGTTCGAAGAGGAAACGAAATAGTTACCGGACTAAAACCTTGAAGAAACTGGTTATCTGGCCTGCAGAATCTAGAAGAATTCCAAAATATTCAACAGTTCTTTGACATCACGAAATCAAGAAAGATAGCCTAGATGTGCTAAGACAACAAGCTCAAGCAGCAATTCGAAAAGGACAAGCGTCTTATTTGGAAAGACTAAACGTCTATCAAAAAGGTACTGTATACAAACCTGGAGATAAAACTTGGTTAAGGCAGCATCCCCTAAGTTTGTGGGAAAGAAATGGAGTGCTAAATATAAGGGTCCGTATACTGTACTAGAAGTAGTAAATCCCGTCGTAATCAGAATACGCGACGACGAACATCCTGAGTGGACCGACATGGTCCACATTAGTTATGTCAGACCCTATATTAAGAGGAATTCTAGTATTCCTCCACAGCCAGAGAAACAACAGGCAGAAATACTGGAGTTTGATGATTTTGATGACGACAAAGCTCCTGCATCAACTCAGAACACGCCTTCTAGCACAGGAGCAACGAAAGGAACCGCAGCTTCTTCACCTGCCTCTCTACCAGAAATATCCATATCTCCTCCAAAAGAGCCTTCAACTCTAGACGTACCCATTAACGCTGAAGAAACTAAGGATACTGGGACTGGGATTAATGGTTTGGAAAGCTCACAAGAGCGCATACCTGAACTACTATTCTATGAAACGCCCACTGTATCTCCAACTAGGGTTGGGACCAAGGAAACAGATCCTAAGGAAGCTAATGAGTCTTTTGTCTCTGCAGATGATCCAAATCAAACTATCATCGCTAGACAAAGAGAACCAAGGAGTGATTCGAGTAGCCCTACTAAATCTAATTCTAAGCTCTTTTCAGAAGTGACTACGGAAATGGGAAGGTTCTTATCGCCCGGATCGGACAAAAGTGATAGAGACGAACAAACTCTGCTAACAACAAATGAGAGTACCCCTGCCCCTCCCAAAGCCGAAAGTACTCCACGAAGGTCAAGGATAGCTTCGGACGCAGATGACGTCTTCCAAACACCACCGACTCACGTAGCCACTTCTGCAGCTGCGGCAGCAACAGGAACAATGAGCAAGAGCAAGAAAAAGAGGGAAAAAAAGAAAGCAAAAGAACTGGAAAGAAAGGAAGCCGAACAAGCCTCCAAGATACCAAGGTCCCGCATGCTGTCCGGATTGGACTTAGGAAACATTCTTCCAAGCAGGACACGGAACGAGTCTAAACGCAGGCACCCATCCAAATGACTGGCTCAGTCTCCCTGGGATCCTACGCTGAGGAACATGTTAACGAGCGTTATCTTTTTCTGTGCACTAACAATCGGTGCTAATACCCTAATCATAGAAGAAGTTAACGATGACAAGGGAATGGTGTCCAACAGCAACAGGTTTGACAAGGTATCACCCATAAGAAATTTCCCGGGCAATGTTGGCGTAACTGTGGAAGATCTCTATCAAGTCTGTATTCCTACTAACTTTTGGACTTTAGAAGCCTTGGTAGATCTAGGAAAATTCATCCAAGCCCTGTATCAAATCCGAAAAATTGGTCACGAGTTCTGAAGTACTTTTATTTCAAACCAGGAAATCGGGAAAGCAAATTACTCCATTTCTACCTTAACTACAATGGATCTTCTGAGTCATAAGGTAAAACAACTTGAATCAGTTACTCAAAATTTGGCAACAAAGGTTCAAAGTGTTTTGGCTACCCCGCAAAAAGAGATGCCTTATTTAAATCTTTTACCAATTGTTGAAAGAAGGATTGTCAAAATTGACAAAATACAGGTACAGGAAAAACGAGCTTTCTTAAAAACCTCTACCCTGTTCGCTTTTGAAGAATTCAAGCACTCTGACCTTCTATCATCTCTTTTAAAAGATATTAACAAGTCAATAGAACTCTCGCAAGAAGTTTGGATGAAAACCCTACTGTTTAGTATGGAGGTTTCTCAATTAATTGATCTGACTCTTTTTCTGATGCAAGATATCGAAGAAGTACAACAGTTTAACTTTCCTCGACATATCTTCAGTTACAGACAGGTAGAAAGTGTTTTGAAGGAGATCATAGTTACGGAACATAAGGCCCCTGTCACAGGTCCAACAGCTACGGAATTGTTTGATGTGATTCGCTCTAACCCGGTCACTATGGGAACGTTTGACTGTCAAAACCCAACAAACGTTAACCAAATGTGTGTATTCAATCTACTAACAATTGCTCCAGTGATTCGAAATTCAGAAATTTATGAACTATTCAGAGTACATGCCTTGCCCATAGCTGAACCCACGTATATTGGAACCCCCAAATGGCTACAAGTTTCCATCTCCCATTCTCATCTACTTCGGCAAAATGGAAATCTTTTTGGTATCAATGCATACGAAATCCCAACCTGTTTAAAACCACTAGGTTATACTGGTTGCAGGATTTGCCGGTTTCATCACACTCCCACTAGAAGTGCAGACATGTGTATTCAAAAGATTCAAAGCGGAAGTAATGACGCAGATATAAAAACTGCATGTCAGCTCAAACAAATCAAAGAGCCAGAAAACGAAGTTGTTCAGTTGGATAAAGATGAATTTGCTTACGTGGATACTGACAAGGGTCGAATTACTCAATACTGTGCAGCTTCTGAAGACAGATCCTTACCAGCAACGGAAAATTCCTATGAATTGCCTTACTCAGGAATCCTTAGATTTAAACCACGTTGCAGGTATACAATAGTAAATGGACCTTTTAAAGGTATCATACCAAAATTAGAAAATGTCGAAATCAATGCTGTAAATGAAGTTCCAGCATCCGAGCCAAGAAATACTGTAATGGAACATATTAGTGATATCCAACTACATTTTAGAGATTATGGGTATATTTACCTTATTGTCTCCATAGTGTTACTAAGTATCATATTACTCAGTATTTCTTACCTTTGTTTTGCAAAAATTCGATATGTAATCAGGAGAAGAAGACGCCGCAATATTGATCTGAGTGAAGGGACTACTATTGAACTAGTGCCTAACAGAAGTGCCCCAGCTGCCCCCTTGTATCCGAGATTGCAAATCAATTCCACTGGATTAATGACTATTAAATGAGCAGAATTTGTGATGAATCTATATGTGAATACATGTGTGTGAATACTCCTAACTTCTTGTGTTGGATTTTGTGTTTTGTGTTGGAAATATTCCTGTAAAATAGTTATACTGGAAGACTTTGTTGAAGATGGAGCCAGGCTGAGAGGAACAAAACAAAAATAGTAAAAAACATGAGTTCTCTCTGAAGGCATTGTATTGCAGGTTCCTAACTACAACAACAAGCCTAACCGCAACAAAATTATGCGCGCAATTCACTCTTCATCCGCAGTCTTGAAGGAGTCCATACTCTGAGCATCCGCTTGGCCTGGGTCGTGTCTTCCTGTTTCTCCAGATCTTTATGGAAATCAGCACTCTGATTCCTCCTGACCCAGAGACGAACCGCCGGCCACAGCACACGCCACAGCATGCCGAGCATTCCCGGATGCCTCAACCTGGCCTGTAAACGCTGGAATGAAAACATGCTCAGCAAAAAACAAAAGAAGCAAAACAGGGTTACAGAAAAGGAGCTCACTGCTAAAATGCCTGTTAACTGGACGAATAGTAGCAGAACGTCTGGTCAATTCAGCCATCTCTAATGCCTCCCCAAAAGAGAGATTGGTCAAGGCTGTACCAGTTGACGTTTCACTACCTATTCTTTCAGCATCAAACGACCAGCGTTTCTTACAATTTAACTTTACAGCCCCTTTCTGATTTTAATCAGTTAGTATCAAGCAGGAAGCAGACAGATTATATAAATGCCTCAACCTTCCTGAGTTTTTAGTTACACACCTTAGCCTGATTACGGCAGCAAACCAATCCGCTTATTACTGCAGCCAAGGAAGTGAAAGTTCCAGCGCACCAAGCCAGAATCTTCAGAACATACCAAGGTACAACTGTTTGGGTTACTTTTCCATTTTTGTCCACAGTCATGATGTTCATTTGGGTGGCCTCCACTATGGAACCCAACAGACCAGTCTCATGGTTCTCCAGAACATCATATTTTACACTTATAGATTTCAAGAAGGCCAGCCAGGTCTGCATCACCGGAGCGTGTCGAATTGGAGGGGATTGTAGCCAGCAAGGTGGAGGATGTGGAAAATGACAGAGGGAATGCTGATTCAGGCGTTAGCTTAGATTCTTTACTTCCGATGGCCGCTTTTCAAGATATTCCTTTAAATATAACACGGCATGATTCGGTTGCATCGCTTTTAAATGGGGAAGGTGTTTTAACTGAGAATAAAATAAAAATAACTTCTGGAGGTCAGACCGAAAAATAGAAATGGGTGCTTCAAAATAAAGAGGGAAATCCAGAAAATGTTCAATTCACGCAAGTAATAAAAATAGCGGATCCGATACTCTGTGCTGGTGCGGTTGTTTCCGAAATTGATCACGAGTGACAATTTTGTATGATTTGTCAAAAAGAATTAAATGCCAGAAAATTTGAAATATACTGGTGTCACGAGAATCCGAAAAGTGAGTTTCATTCTTTTAACAGCAGGAGTCATCGACAGGTTCTTCTAGGGAGTCATTGGGCATAGGGGTGCGCGGAAGGACCCAATTTTTATTGCCTCTTTAGCCTTAACGCTGACGTTTTCTGTCGCACATAGGAATCGATATTTAGGGTAGGAACCAGTTTAAAATTACGTCAGGGATGTACGGTGCCATTCTCGTTAGTGTGATTTCGAGATTGCCAAAATTCAAGACCTGGGGTTCAAATCCTTCAGGAGACAAGGTTTCTGGAGACTGGGGCCTCTTTCGTCGTGTAATATCAAATCACGAGAGAAAAAGACCCTAGTTGCCGAAAATCGACATCGACACATGAAATCAAGAATCTCGCTATTAGAGTAGTACATCTATAATTTTTTATTTATTATACAAATTTTATGGAGGGATAAGTTCTGGTAGTTGTAGTTGGCATCAATTCAATTCCGTCCATTTGTCTAATTATTTCATTTCTCCTTTTTTGAATAAGATACACTTTTATTTTGGCATAGCAAAAATAAAGAAAACAAAATAATATCATTGCTGAAGTTATGGATAGTCCAATAAGGTACATATGTCCATAGTCTCGGAAATGTAACTGTATTTCACTAATAACATCTTTTATTTTTCTTTTGTCTGATTCAGGTATAATTTTAGTTACTGTTTTTATTTCAACTCCTTGTATATCTAAATTATGTATATTATCAGATAATGGTCCATTGATCATAGTATATCTACAAGCATTATGAAATTGTAGAATACCAGAAAATGGTAATTCATAAGAATTTCGAGTAGGACCTTTTCCTTGGTCCTCACAGTATTGAGTAATTCTGCTCTCTTTAAGGTTAGTGAAAGCAAATTCATCATCATCTAACCTAATGAATTGTCTTTCCGGGGCATTAATTTTTTCCATAGTGCATTGCTGATTTACTTCTTTTTCTTCTCTGTTCTTTAGAATAGCAATAAGACATTCGTCAGCATGACAATTTGGGATTATGGAAAATTTACATAATTGACGCCTAGAGAAATCAATAGAAGATAGACAATCAGGTAACTCATTTTTTTGTAATCCAAATATTTTATTAGAATTCATTAATATATATTCAGAGGTTAATTTTACCTTTTTTCATTTAGGATTTCCTAAATAAGTCTCCTCTGCTATAGGGAAACTATGGACTCTAAATAAGTTAAAAAATGAGGTTTCAGTTAGTACAGGGATAATTACCATTACGTGATACATGCAGGAAGCAGGCAATACGGAGGTAGAATCAGTATGGCAGTTATAGAATATCCCAAGTGTGAGGGGGTTGGTGTGGATGATATTAATAAGTTCTGCATCCGTAAGTACGCTGTTTTCTTTTTGTAAGAATTTTGACAGGGCGGTATGCAGATTATTGGGGGATATAAAATATTCAGGGAATTTTAAATCATTTCTGTACTCAATTTCGTTTATCAATGTTTGAAGATTGATGTTTATATTGTTTAGTTGGGCATGCATGGATAGAGTTACTGATTCAAATTCTCCACTAGACATATTTACTCTTCCATTTGCATCCAAGCTATTGAAATAATTTGTTACCGTTTCCAGAGTATTAAATATGTCACTTGCATTTGGGGATTTTAAGATTATTCTATTGGTTTCGAAAGAAGTAGAATCTTGTTCAGGCATGTTTTTTAGGTTCTTCATTAAGGTTTTCTCAGAAAAATAGGAAAATACTCTTGAAGGCATTTTTTCATATCTAAATGCTTTATCGTATAAAGAGCTGCTCAGAGAAACTAAAGTATTTATTGCTGTTTGTATTCCTTTTGCAATATTAGGTACTTGAGGAATATATGTGGGGTCTTTAATTGACATCAAGTATAAAGTTAGAATGTTCACAAGGTTGTTAGCTTTAGATTGATATTCCCCTATTGGGATAGATCTTTCCACCATCCATTTTGTTGAGGGAATACATACGGGATATACATTGGAGAAGGTTATTCCTTGGTTATTAGGAAAATTTTGAATAGGTGAAAATTGATTAGTTTGCTTGTTTGCACTGATAACACCTTTTCCTTCAGGAAGTTCTTCTATGGTTAGTGACAAAGTAAGACATATACTTCCATAAATATACAGCATAAAAACAATTATGCACATTTTCACTCAGGAGGCTTTTCAGGCTCTATACCTGGTACTATCTGAGAAGAGGGTTCTTCTTCGACTGATGATTCCAGTATTGGTACTTCGCGTCTGGCGTCAAGGATTTTTTGTTGTTGTTCTCGTTGCCTTTCTTCTATCTTCTGAATAGGGACAGGGATCCTTCCTTGGCGAGTTTGACTGATTATTATATTTCCGGGATCAAGTCCAGATAAAGCTCGAGGTCCATAGGGGTCACATCCCTTGTCCTTGACAGGCGTACTTCGATCTTCTGGTGCAAAAGTCCGACAAAAAATGGGCTCTTCCTCTACAAAATCATCTCCAATTTCGTTAGTTAAGTTCCAAAAGAATTCTTGAGTTCCTTTATAAAACTTTTTGGCAATATCTATAATTCTAGCAGGGGCTGAAGGCACCTTGGGGGATACAGCCAATTGCTCAGGCGTCTTTGGAATTTCTTCTAATGTCTTTTCTTGGGTTTTTGTTAATTTGATATCCAGTGGGTTATTCTTTTCTGTTGGTATCTCAGGTTGAATTCTTTTAAGAATAATTCGTGGAATGAGCTTTTTCTTTGCAGGAATTTCTACATTTTCAATTAATGTTCTCTCTATTGAAGTAGTTTCATCTTCATATACTACAGGTATTTGAGGATCTTGAATGGTCAAGTTGTCTTGTATAGAGGATGGGGGTTGAACTCTTATAGAGGATGGTTTGTTCGCATTTATGAGTTCATTGTTTTTATAATAGGGTCTTAAATAGCTGGCATGTATTATGTCGCTCCATTCGGTTTTTTGATCCTTTATCCTATAGGTGACAGGATTAATAACCTGCGTGATTAAATACGGTCCTTTATATTTCTGTGACCATTTTCTTCCTACGTATGTTAAATAATCATGGGTGCGTAATAAGACTAGATCATTAACCTTGTATGGGGGTATTCGCGTGTGCTTATTCATTCTTTCCAGATATGCTTCTTGCCTTTTTTCTATAATATATTTAGTTTTTTCTCTCAAAGAAGCTATTTCTTTCTGATTTTTATTAATAAAATCTTCAATGGTAATATAATCATCAGTATCAGTTAAATTCCAGGGGACCCAATTTAGATTAGGTTTTTGCCACATTACTAATTCATAAGGAGAAATTTGTAAGGTTTTGTGTTTACAAGTATTATGTACCCATGCTGCTAGTTTGGTTAATTGGTCCCATTTACTTCTTTTTTCTGGGTCAGCATACATTGCTAAATATTCATGTAATTCTTTGTGTGTCCGCTCATTTTGGCCATTAGCCTGGGGATGGTATGTGGTGGTAGTTCTAGCGTTACTCCCTAAAGCTGCTGCAAGTTCTTTAAATATAGCAGAATTAAAATTAGTGCCTCTATCCGTAAGAATTATTTTAGGTGCACCATATATGCATACCCAGTTTTCCATGAATGCTTTAGAAACGGTTTCTGCTGTGGCATTCTTTAAAGGAATAAATGATATCCATCTTGATAGCCTATCTTGGGTCACTAATATATATCTGTTTCCACTAGAGCTTACTGGAACAGGGCCTACTAGATCTAAACTAATTTCCTCAAAACATTTAGTTGGAATGGGCATCGGTAGCATGGGGGAATTATGGCAATATGCTTTAAATCTTTGACAAGTATCGCAATTATGAATAAAGTCTATTACTTCTCTTTCAAGATTTATCCAATAGGAAAATTCTTTTAAAGCAAGCAAAAGTCGTTCGGTCTATTCCAGGATGACCTGAGGCAGGGGTATTATGGTACAAAGCTATTATATATTTTCTAAATACAGGGGGGATCCATAGCCGTAATCCGTTGGTAGTGTTTTTGTATAAAAGGTTATTTTTCTCTATGAATTCTTTTCCAGTTGGCCAGTTGTTTTTAGGGATTTTTGGTAATAGATCCATAATTATTTCTGAAGGCAAATATGGGCCTAAATTGTTTGAGAAATACAAGGGAGAAAGATAATTACACAGCTTAGAAATTGGGGGGTATCTAGAAAGGGTGTCTGCGTGTGGTATATTTTTTCCTTTCTTGTACTCTACAGTGTAGTTATATTCATTCAAAGTTAGGAACCATTTAATTGCTCTCTGACTATCGTTGTGCCTTTGTTTGCTTAGAAAAGGTATTGCTATATGGTCTGTTTTTATTACAAAAGGATATCCCCATAAAAAGGATCTAAACTTCTGGACCCCATAAAAGACGGCTAATATTTCACGATCAGTATATGGATATTTACTTTCAGTATTATTAAGAGATCTTGATACACATCCGATTAATTTTTCTTTCTTGCCATATTTTTGGGTTAGTACAGCCCCAACTGCTATATTGGAGGCGTCTGTCGTTAATATAAAATCTTTGGAGAAATCGGGGAATGCTAAAACTGGTGCTGTCATAAGACAATATTTAAGCTGTTTTACTGCATTCTCCTGCTCGTGCTATATTGGAGGCGTCTGTCGTAAATATAAAA
>CAJPEX010006029.1:0-14036 GCA_905338405.1 Notodromas monacha | reverse complement strand
CTGCACAATTCAATTCCTTTGTCTGGGATCCAATGGACCCATAACATGTGCACTGGGATGAGAGGTATTTCCTATCACCACCATGGCAGTGGTTAATTGCGTTATTCAACTGTATGCTACATAAACAGGGCTCATATATTTGCTCTGGCATTTTTCTTCAAATATTTTAGAAAAAAATCATTGGCATGCATTTATAGACTACTATCTCTTAAAATAAAATTAATTTTTATGCATCAAAAGTGGTGCCTTGTTCAAAGCTCTTGTCTAAGACATATTGTTTAATATTTTCAACAATTGAAATGTTCTGATTTTCAAAATGTAAATAAATGCACCTTGAATTAAAATCAATCAGGCTTCTGCCACCAACTGGAGCACCGTTTCACATTACTTGGTGCATGAAACCACTGTGACATTGGTTCTAAACAATTTTAAAAATACAGCCAGAGTTGCACAAATGACTAGAATACATGCAAGCAGGTTTTTTTATAGCTGATTTTTCAATACTTTTTCTGTCTGAGACAGTAATTGAACGTAAAAGAACGCACTTCCCAGCTACAATTTCAAATACGTACATTTGTTGATGTACAAAAGAGGGGGGGGGGGGCTGAGGGTGTTCATTCAGTCATGTATACTCTAATGAGATTCATTCTGAAAAGAAACGAACTAATGACACGAACTGCAAGGTATAAGTAAGGTATAAGTACCTCAAGTACCTGTACCCTGTACGATCACGGTACTTACTCTGCCTTCGAGAAAATATTCCGAAGCGTACTTGGCAGTTTCAAGGACACGTAGTGACAAATAATTTGACAGTACTGAACAGGACTTGTTACAGAAACCCCGCAGAATTGTCTCAAATTGCTCTTTGAGAATTATTGTTTCATACACATGCGACGTTATTCCATGAAATGTTTGCGTTTCGTTTCACGAAAACTGAGTTTCATTTCAAATGACGTTTTCCTCCTTGAATATTATATGAGCATATACTTGCGTATGACGCAATCACAAGAAACAATAAGAAGAATACACTAACTGCAAATAGAAATTTAATATATGAAGAGTATGAGAGAGACTCCGTCAGGTTTGAAAAACTTTTGACGAGTTGAATGCGAAGTGGTCTCTTCTCTTCGCCATTTTTTTTTGCTTCTGCTTCTGTGCTTGAGAATGATCGCAGCAATGCGTTTTTAAATTCTTTGAACTAAAAAATTGTATTTCGTGGAAAAATTTGCTCAATTCACTGTCTATCATGTGTCATGTGCAATAGAATCCTGACGACATTTTCGGGAATGAAATGCGTAGGAAGCTTCTGATCCGACTTATGGTTCAGTTTAATTTATCAGAACTGCGCAATTTCAAGCTTCGCATGTTGTCATGCAACAACATTTTGCATGCGTACCTTCCGATAATATCGTGCTTCCAGGTAAGATCATCAATGGAATTTATGAGCCGTCGACACGCAAATGAAGCAGATTATGATAATTTCACATTCTTTGAACGGTAAATCCGCACAAAGGAGAGGGATTGGGAGCTTATATGGTCCACTTCATATATTTCAAGAGGGGTTGTTGTTGATGATCCATTTTTTATGCACACTTTGAATACGATTATTTTATAATTTAAATTATGCATGATTCCATTAAGTGCTTCATATTGACCAGACAGCTTTCGGCCTTTTGCCAATTTTTTTGCTGAATCTCGGAACCATCACCCATATCCTTTTGTTATTTCAAAGAAAATCGAAGGTTGCTTGAATAGTCAAACCCAATCAATAAGATGCCACCATTTGTCCAGAGACTCCAGACGAATTTTGGCAGTTTAATGGGGTTGGCGGTTCATCAAATATTTAATTTTAAATGATAACTTGATTTTCTTCCAAAACCCTTAGAGATAAAGGTTTCGTATAGAAACTTCAGTAATTTTCCAAAGAGTATTGGATTTCAAGCATGAATAATTTATTTTAAAAATTTCGTTGTTGATTCTGCAAGAATATGGATGAATAAATGATCGATTTTCAACAAAAGAAATCGGAACCATGACCCACTTTTCGTCACGTCATGGCAAAAAAAAAAAAAATCGAAGGCCACGGTTGAACTTGATCCTTCTCGTAAAACTGAAGGTTTCAGAATGCTAAACCGTATCCTTGAGAGATCGAGAGAGAGAGAGAGAGAGTGATAAAAAAAAGAATTCAAGACGATGCGTGTGGAATTTGAGGTCGAGCCTTGGATCCATTCAATATTCCAACCGTGGCTTGGGACGAGAACCTCATGCAAACTTCTTGTCGCGTGTCAAGAAACCCCTGGCCTTCCTTTTTGCATACATATGCGCAGCACCCCATCACCATACATTCTTATTCTTTTTTTTTCTACTTTTCTAAATACACACACACTGTGCAGAACCCTACAAATAAAATCCAAAGTAAAGCCAGGTATTGGTCACATCATATAAGGAACAGCCCACACAATAAATCTGTGGGGTTGTTTTGCTGGGGGACCCTCAGCTATGGTGAGTATATGTGCGAGCTTATTTGAGAAAATTGCTCATGTCTGAAAATTTGATATTACTATTTTTTTCGTCAAGAATGAGGAATTCCACATGACACTGCTTTCTAAAGGTTCTACACTCCTTTGCATTATTTGTTCTGTACTTCTGCCATAACCATAAGGCAGCTGTCACAAATTTTCAAGATGGATTCAAGGGAAGATGTGTTTGTCAATAGGTACAAACTCGTCTTCCGTGCACTTCGGGATTTCTGGAATTTCGTGAAAAACCCTGTGCTCCTTGGAATTCCTGAGGTGGTGCAAACTGACCTCTAAGGTTCTTTTCAGTGAAACTCTGTTTTTATACCTTTGTGTTCATCTCTGGCCAACTCCCAGTATCCTTGAAGGATAGTTTTCCTGATGCTTTCATATTTTTTTCATTCCCAACCTGAATCTTGTGTGTGCTGTTTGAAAGATTCCGAAAAATTCAAAGTGTCTTTCTGCTGTTTAACTGAAATATACCAAAGTTAAAATACAGTGAAGTTCACCGTAGTTGTAGCACGCAGACAAATCTTTGAGTTTCATTTTATCAAGAATCAGTTTTGCTTAATTCCAAACAAAGCCATTGTTGAAGAAATAACTGTTCCCCATGTCAACAAATCCAAGCAAAAGTTTAATTTTAAATTGAGAAAAAATTTTATTTCAAAAATGCCTGAAAAACCTCAGTAACATTTAGCTCCCTGCTGGCTCTTCAAGGATGGCAAACATTAGGGCCTCTGAAAAAGAGAAACTTTTAGTTCTTCAAATCATGTACCATAGCCCTCAAGCCATACAATTGCAAGAACTACTGTTTTTCACGTCAGGGAACTCTAATCCCTGAAGAAATTGAATTTTAAATGACGAAAGACTATCATGTATCCGAGAAAAATTCCCGACAAAATCTCAAAAGTGTTTGGTTCCCTGATGGCTCTTCAAAATTGGCTAAATTAGGACATATAGAATGAGACAATCTTTCATAAATAGCTAGTCATTTCAACATCGTAAAATTAATGTCCTCAAGGNCAATCTTTCATAAATAGCTAGTCATTTCAACATCGTAAAATTAATGTCCTCAAGGAATGCTATCCTTAGAGAGGAAAGGGGAGGGAAATCATCACATCAAAAACAATCAGATTTAAATATCTTATGTTTAAGCCTTCTGCAACAGAGCCAGGATATCTTGGCAGAAAAAAAATTTCAAGAAAATATGAGTGCATAACCGTTGACGAATCAGCAAAAGCAGAGGAAAAGTCTGCAAAAAGTCTAATTTTTTTCCTCTTTGCGCAACTTTTATTCTAAAAAAAATGCCTTGATCGCGCAATTTTCTGTCTTTTTAAACCAGTGTACCAGAATTTGGGGACTTTGAAAACAATACGGTCCATGATGGTCCTCTTAGAAAATCTCAGATTTATAATTCACAGCCCAAGCTATTAATTGACGTTTTTTACGAACAGAAATGAGCCTGCATACGAAACAATCCCTGATGGAAAAAAACCCACCCACAGTCAAATATTAAAGATGAAAATTCGAGTGTGTTGACGTGTTTTTTTCATTCTGAATTTTTAGACACGAAATCTTTTGAACTAAACATTTCCCATATATATGAATTGGAAAAAAACTCATCTTGAACTAAGATGTAAGTTGGGGCTGTAGCCCGAATTATTTCTGTCTTTCAATTTGTAAATCAAACCGTTGACACTCGTTTTTCTTTTAAAAACGAATTTTTCTGCAGCAATAGTAATGCCCCTTTGAGCACCCTCCAGTCACTCACTGAGCATACCATTTTTTATTTTATTTAAAGATACTTCGTTCTTCCAGACACAATGTATCCTTTGGGCTTTGTTAATTGTGTTATATCTCTCACGAACTGCCCATATATTTTCATAAGTTTTTGTGTGACAGCAGCTGCATTTAATTTCCATAAAAGACGTTCTTGAACGGCAAGAAATGATTCACAAATTATGTACTGTTCCAGCCTGAACAAGGATTAATGGTATCGCAGGGATGGAGAAAATGTTTTCGTGCTCGTGTTCTTTTTTAGTCATTGAAATAGTAAAACATACAATCAAGAAAAATACCGTCAGCTCAATAAGCTGATGGTCATCCAGTAAAAGGTCACTCCAGTAAAAGGTATTCCTGGAACAGTATTCACTTCAGCATAAAAAGAATATTTCTGAGCGTGTAGTTGACATAATACCTTATACAATTTAATTTTAATGCAGTATATATTGCAAGGTTTACATTTCTAAATTCATTAAACAGCTGTGTTCGAAGATTTCCGGTTTTACGTGATTTGGAAATTTCAGTACCGTTCAATAAAAAAATAAAAGAATGCTTTTTTCCCCCGAAATATTCCGGGGATCTTCGTATTCAACCCTTTAAATAAGTTCCAAAGGAATCGCTCTCATAATTTCCGCCACGTTTATGATTCATAGTTTAATAAGGCTAGAAACCCGTTTTTATGAGGATTCTCCAATTTTTTTCTTCGTGCCATTACCATCATCATCAAAAACAAAGAAGAAGAAAAAAGAGGACACGAGAATAATCTCGTTCATACAAAGTACCCACAAAAGCACATGATACTCTCAAGCCTCATGCGAAAAACTTGGCCATTCCCGGGGTCAACCAGCAATACATTGAACTTGTTATTCCCGGGCCTTTTTCCGTATAGCCTTTCAATCTCGACGAGGCAAATCGACACCAATGCCTCGTTATTTATAAAACGAGGTCTCGCATTCCTTCTCGTCTTTTCCGTCGTCTCTCGGCACATGGTCCGAGATGCACGTCGTCGTGCTGACGATGGTGAGCGATGACTGCAGCGACAGCAGGCCAAGCACGGAAAAAACCAACTTTTTTTCCTTTCTGGGGCACTAACTTCCTGGAGACGAAGTTTCCTTTCACACCAATAACCAGAGACCATGCAGTGAGATGAGATGTACAATACATGCAAAGAAAGGTCCTCTCGATATCCCACTAATGTTTTATATTGAATAATAAATAGAACACGCGTGGAAATACAGTGTGTCCCATATTACTGAAGGGATAAAATCGAGAGACGAATCACTGAACTGAACTGCATGCTTGAATCATTTTTTGAGGATCGAAATCATTTCAAATCTGTGAAGATGTGAATGCTGTCAAGAACATTTCAAATCTGTGAAGATGTGAATACTGTCAAGAACATTTTATGGGTCTAGTTTTCATATCTTTATTGCAGTATCCAAACATTTTTATGAACGACTCTAATAAGTTCTGAGAGCTCATTAGTCATTTGTTCACAGATCGAAAATTGAATATGAAATAAAAGGACCACAACTTTTTCTGCTTCACAAACTTCCGACAGAAAAGTTTCCACTCACAATCTTGGTCATACTTGCAAAATACTTTTTATCTAGATGCCACTAATCTTTCAAATTGTGTTCAAGTAAACATATACTGTACTGTATTTGGGTTCTATACATTAATCCTGTTTGATAAGAGGTGGCGGTGTATCATTTGACTGAAACTGACTTTTGAATTATATAACATTTGGAGGTAATATTCGAAAGCTTTTAATTGACGATGAGAATATAGTGCTGGGCAAATTTTCCAGCCTTGGTTTTCATACCTCTATATACAGACTCAAAAATTTTATTAGATTTTTCAAAAAGGTCAGCGGATTGAGGTTTTCTCTTTGGCATTCTAATTTCCAAGACTACGTATCAAGAAAAATGAATATGCATTTTATGTACTGCATAACTAAATTCTTTGATCGAAAGATAATGCAAAAAACATGCAGGCACCTTTGATACTTCAATTGAAATGCTGAAAAATTTCACAAGGTATCTATAAGATAATTCATCTGAACCACTGTTCAATTTCTAGCCATGCAAGACATGTTTTCTGATATATCCATGTTTTTGGGTTGAAGAAGTCCTATAGAAAGGGTGATTCAAAAGTTTTGCTGTCCTTTTCAAACGGCTCATCAAAAATTTTGATTGTTTATTTCATCTTTTCAGTTAAACCACTGATTACTTTTAAATGTCAGTAAGCATTCAAACGATTATAGTGGGATGCCAAATCAGTGAACATCTTGTGTCAAACGGTTCAAACAAGTAGATTTACAAATAATTATTTTCTAGGTCACAAAAGTCATTGAAAAGCTGTTCATTTTCAAGAAAAAAATTTCCAAAGGATCATCTCAGGAATTACCTTGGAACAAAGATGATCATGTTTAACCCTTGGACAGTGGAGGGTTCTTTCCCATTGCTGCCAAAATTGGATTATTTTTGTATGCTGGGGCGCAGTTTTCTGAAGGTCGGAAAAGACCTTCCAGGTGGGCTGAGGCAAAGTCAGGATTAATCCAAGAAAAGCCCATTGCTGAGCATAGCAATTTTTTTTTTTTTTCCAGCAAAATTTTCCTGTGCAAAAAGAAGAAAAACATTGCGATTTTTCCCAACTTTGTCCTCAAATCCCTGTTGTCCTTTTTTATTTTCTTCCCTGAGGTGCAACAAAATTTTGCAAAAATAGTCTGACTTTGCTGCCCAAGGGTTAAAGTCTTTGGATTTGACAATTTAAATGTAGTGTTCACATGGTATTATTATTTTTTCAGCTGGTCTCCAACTTCATGAGAAATGAATGCGGCGAGAGAAAGAACGAAAATGCCAGCCTGAATGTTTCATCGCCCCCGGCATTAAATTATAATCTTTCCACCCAGACAAAGTAATTCTGAAAAATTCCATCTGAGGTAATTCTATGGAAAGACAACACGAGAGCACTATCTGCAAGAGCCCAAATTGGGTTAAGTTCGGATCTGCCGAGCATATGAAGACAGAAACACGTTCCACAGGCCTGCGTACAATGAGTGAGTCGACATTTTGAGAGATACGCTGTCCTTGAATTACACCACACAGAGTAAGAAAAAAAATTAGGATAAAAATTGCAGAAATTTTAGACCGCAAGGATTTCCTGGGAAACCATGCTGTAGAATCATCTTTTTTTTTAACGGAAACTCGTTCTAAAAAAATCAGACCATTTCAGAATTTCTTCGAAGAATTATTCAGCTGACGAAGATGTCAACTTCATCATTTGTCGGACAAATTTATTTTAGAAACTTAATCATTCATTACTATGTACCTACAATTATAGAATCTCGTTCGATTTCTCAGAATCATGCTACGGAAAATATTCAATTTCGCGCTATCTACTAAATTTCAAGAGGTGCCAAAATATTTAAAAATGCGAGCTTTATTTTTAGGAATAAACCATAGTCCTCCTGAAATACTATAGGTTTTTCTATAAAATGTGTCCAGAAAACGTCAGACGATGTCCTCATAAATCCTAACGTTTTAAGCAATACTGAAATGAAAAGCCAATACTTTGTAAATTAAATTGAAAAATGATGATTTCAAATATGTTATACCCCGCAGACAGTATTGTACTTCAAGTCGGACAGATGACAAAGACAATATTACGTTTTTCATGGAAATCATTTCGCATTTCCCAGTGACAACCAAGTTGAGAACGGCTTGTCAATTTTTATCGAAATTACGTCAACCACGATATTTCATTTCGAAAGCCAACATTTTTTCGAATATTTTTCGGGCAATTCTGCTAAAAAAACCATTGTATAGGAGAAAGAATGTTCTCCTCCAGAACGCGATGACTGTGGAAGACGAATATATGAAAATATTATTCCAGTCCGTAGCTCAAATATGAATGAAATGAAATATGCTTTTTTTTCGAAAATGCAGAATTCCAGTGTCGGAACTCACCCATACCAGGACCCGGAAGATCGAGGGGTAAGCAAAGGATTCCAGTGTTGCATTCCGCTGGGTTAATCTGGAACGAAGATTGATTTTCGACGCTGTGCTTCGCTCCTGCATAGCACGAGATTCGCCGACGTTCCAGGGAAATATCTGCCAGGAAGAAGGTTATAGATATACAGTATGTGTATATGCATATATATTTAATATGAATATGCATCAACTATCCGTTTCAGTCTTCCGCGTGTCACTATCATATATATATACACACGTGTGCGTGTGGGATGACGGAAGTCCAACGCTACTTCCGAGAAATATCATTTTGTGTGGCTTGCTGAGATTGGTCAGATTACATATATGCTGAGTTAGTGTTAGAACTAAATGTCAATCATTTCCGCATGGGATTAGTTTTCGCGTCAGCCTCGTAAAATTCTATCTTTTACCGTATGGTTTCAAACTGTGAAAAAGAACATTCATTTAAAATCGCACGCGGAATCTTTTGCAGACTTCCAAAGGTCGACTGTCTATCGAGTTAAAGCATACTAAAAAATCCATTTTAGGGAGAATTTCGTTGTGGAGAACTCCTGTAACAGTGATCCCAAGTCTGTGTGGTCAAGGGGTTGGCACTATTTTACTTCCAAAGGTCGACTGTCTATCGAGTTAAAGCATACTAAAAAATCCATTTTAGGGAGAATTTCGTTGTGGAGAACTCCTGTAACAGTGATCCCAAGTCTGTGTGGTCAAGGGGTTGGCACTATTTGGCAGCTGATTTTTGTCAGTCTGCCAGAAATTTTCTGCAACATAACGAATTTATCAAAAGTGGCAAATGAAATCTGATCTTTATCCAAAATTTTGCAAAGACAATTGCAGAGTTGAATTTATCTGATAAAAAAAGTTGGCGCTGTCAAGTCTAAGAGCAGCTCCATCATCTGGCTGTGAACAGCTGAGAAAACTCATTACATTTTCAAGGCCAATGAGCCTTGCCAAAATCCCGTTTTTGCAAGACTCACTGAGCCTCACTAAAGGCCAAGAAGTGGTCATCCCTTTCTTGGATTTTCCTGGAATCAGCCAATCCTGAGCCGGGAAGAAATCACCTGATTGATTCCTGACCCAGGCTGAGCACCTGGGTATAAAAGCCTTCATTCCTCTTTGAGAGAAGAAGTGAGAATCTTGTGTTGAAGGGCCTTTCAACTTAAATCACCTCTTTCAATCTTCTGAGCTAAACAACCCATCTTACAATTGACTCTGCCATTTCAACCATTTCATTAACAGCAAAATGATGATCTGGGCAATGAGAAAGAACTCCTCTGAAAAGATTTTGAGTTCTTATTCAAAACTTGTATTCTGGTGGCTTCACAATTCAATTCCTTTTGTCTGGGATCCAACAGACCCATGAAACGCTCTTCTATACCTAGCTCTAACACTTTGGGCAAATTTTTGCATGCTGAAATCAATTACTTTAATTTTTTCATTCTGAGAAACCTTCCTTCAAGCCCACATTTAAAAATTTTGGAAGAATATTTTGCTGTTTATCTGCTTCATTGTTTAATTTTTTGAAATAAGAATAAACTTTCCAAATATGTGCCCTAAAGTCTTCCAAAAAAAATGATTTTGAGTCTGCAAGAAATGTATGAAACTTTGCCAGTCCGCAGAAATTTTTAAAAGAATTGCTTGGTCCATGGGGAACAAAGGCTGGGAAACACTGCCCTATAACATGATGGTTAAAGAATCCTATGGGACCAAGAGAAAATGGTTTCAGAAAAGATTGTTATTGAGAGAAATACTGTATATTCTAATTTGACTATACAAAAGCTAAAATACGGTGATCATGGAATATACAGTCAGAAATTGTAATCATTGCTGCTTTTCACAATGAATTGCTTCAACTTTCATGCATCAATCCAAGAATATTATTTCTGAAATTTACTGGTTTATGCTTTTCCTTACGCTAAACCATTGGAACACAACTTTTAAGATGAACAAAAATTCTGGTGACTTTCATTCAAAATGAGGAGAAAAGAATGAAAATCTCAGATGGGGTATTTGTGAAAATGTCTGCATATTTTCTATGTACACAGAATCCACACAAAAAACTTCTCTCGCTAAACAAAACGTTAAAAAAAATTAAGAAGNCTTTCATTCAAAATGAGGAGAAAAGAATGAAAATCTCAGATGGGGTATTTGTGAAAATGTCTGCATATTTTCTATGTACACAGAATCCACACAAAAAACTTCTCTCGCTAAACAAAACGTTAAAAAAAATTAAGAAGGATCACCCAGAAACAAATCATCAGGATATACAGAACAACCTCGACCCTCAAAAGCGCAATTTCCGCGGTTATAATTCCTATATATAAACCCCTCAGCAACCCCTCCCCCGTCTTCTCTTTCAGAATCCTGAAAATTGTCTCTGAATACGGTTCCATATGAATAAGATTATTGCAAGCATCAGGGGAAAACTGACGCTTTTGATCTCCCGCATGGCGGGGTATGTATTAACACCCGGGCTTGCTGTACAATAATAAACTCGGACCCACTGCTGCTGCTGCTGCTGCTGGCATCGCACACTAAGCAAAGGCGAGCAGGAGCAGTAATCTCCGCGTGACAATCCTCGGGCCGCTGCTCTCATTTCTAGCCAGCTTTCCAGCGAATTTCTATTTAGTATTGGGCGTCCTTTGGAAATTTCCAGGAGGTTGTCGACACCTTGATCAAGCAGCGACGCGTGAGGCGGAGACAACAGGCCCAGCGTGGCACAAAGCGACGCCGTTCGACAGCGCGTGTGCCAAAAAAAAAAAAATGCTCAACCTGAATATGCACTGAAAAGCTCCGAATGGTGTCTTTTCAAATCCGGACAAATTTTCAATTGAGTAAGACAAGGAATACATTTCACGCGTGTTTGATACTTCGAATGCGAGTTTTTGCAATATTTTTATGATTATATTTCCCAGAGAAAATATATATTGCACAGAAATCTTTTTTTCCTCCACATTAAGAAAAAAAAAATGCTCATACCGTATGATACGAAAAGAAAATCGAACGAAGAAGTTAGAGGAATGTCTAGTTTTATTGTAACAGTATTTTTTCAAACAGGGTTTTATTCACAATTTTCAAGGTATAAATTAATTTGATTTATGTATGTCAACCCGCTTATTTGGTGATGCGCTTCTTTTTAGTGAATCCTGTTTTTAAAATCCTCTGGTTTCAGACAAGCTCAACTTCCTTGTATTTAAAAAGAATTTATCAGGAGAGAAGGTGTTCTTGAGGATCACCATTTACTGTATATTCAAAATACTTCCACGCGATATAATTTAGTCGTGGGCTTGCTGTGTCAGAGGATGAATTTATTTTGAATATAACTCATCACAGTGCCATGTCTTTGAAATTTAAAATATAGCCTCAGAAATTCTCAAAATTATGAAACGAAAATGTACTCTCCAAAAATTGATTTGAAAGGGTAGCAGAGCCACATTTTTACCAAAGTGAATTTTTTTTTTTTTTTTGTGAGTGACTTAGTTTTAGTTCTTTTTTGCACTCAGAACTGAAGAAATACTTCGGAAAATACATTGTATTCGATAATATGAATATTCCTTAAAGGTGCGCTATTCAAATAATATTTGGTCGCATAACTACTAGAAATTTTGAAAGCTTCTCCAACTGCGCAGAACTGAAACTGCTGTCTTCTCCTGTTTCTTCAGTGGGGGACTAAATGATCCTCTTACAATAGATCCTCTTGATCCCAGCGACGTCCCACAGTGTTTTACAAGAAATTCTTCCAGTTTCAGCTGCATTATTTGCAGCAAAGGAATATAAACCTGGTGCAAAATTTTCCTTCATCCGACCCAATAGATTTCCGTCCCTATGCAACAATGGACGCTGACACTTCCTCCGACAGCAATAATCAGACGCGACGCGTGAATGGATAATCTCCAAACGAGGCGCTCGAATTTGCGCAGTATTTAGGCCAACATTCTAGAAAATAATCCCTATAACACCTTAAATTTAAATATTAATAAATGCATCTGCTCATCGTTTAAACCAAAAATCATCCAATGGAAATTCGGTGAAAGTCAAACATCAACGCGTAATTCAAGTGTTTAAAAATTTATTTTGTGAAATTTAAAAGATGTGCTGACAGAAGTTTTGGGTTTATTGATTTTCTTCATGGATTTAATAAATATTGAACATTTAATTATACTTTTTTCTGTTGCCAACGTTCACGAGTTTTGATCTCCTAAAACAGATTTTTGTTCACACGTGGTGCATGTGGTATTTACCAATTGGAAGATAGATTTGCACATTAAAGAATTCCTTAAATGCGTTAAATTTTATGTGCATGAACCCCTGCGTGCTAAACTGCAATCACTCGATCAAGTAATAAATGAGAAACAAAATACTCGTTTTTGAATACAGTCTAGTTAAATAAAGCACTGTAACGTACAGAACTGTATCTGAAAATTTGAAACATTCAAAGGAGTTCGCTGGCACATGAAAAATAAATTGTAATGTGTGGACATGTATATGGAAGTGGTAGAATCGGGAAAAAATAATATTGAAAGTCATCGTCTGTGATGTCTTTTAATATTTCTTCTCGATAATAGCTCCCAGAAAAATAACTCAGGCTCATCATGCCGAATAGCCTTTGCACATGTGCAGATATTTTGATTATTTCCCGCAGCAAAATTTAGAAAAAAAGGAGGAAATTCACTATAATGCAAGAATTCAAAATTTAGCAGTCACGAGTCGGCAAAGCTCCAAAGGTTTTTTCACCCCGAATTCGTTGACCTGTATCATACGAGAACATATATTCAATAACGGTACAAAATTGCACTTATTTCCGCCCCATATATGCACCATCTCCATTTTCGAAGAAGGAAATTCCCGTCACAAAATCCTGCGAAGATTTCCATGTTGGATACGATGCACAGGAATGCGAGGTCATGTTTACACACATCGTATGGGATGAATTGGTTTTCTTGACCCTATACGACCGGAATAAGAGACCCGCAGGGAAATACTCAATATATAACGCGAAGGTGCTCAAACTTTTTTGACACGCAGAGCACTTCCAAAAATTATTTTCTGCGGCGAAGACCCATGGGAAATTTTTAGAAATTTTGCAGTCTATATTTTGAATCGAAGACGTGTACATATAGAACCGTAGCATTTTTTTCTGGCTCAGATTGATTATAATATATCCCATTTCGAAGGAAAACGCAAATGGTGTGTGTTTCTTTGTTATTCATTCTTATTTGCGATCGTTATTTTCATGTGAGATGCCAATGGAGTCCCTGGGAACCCGAAGCATAGGTTGAGAACCTGTGCTCTCATAGAAAACCCAACACGCAGGGAAACTTTAAACCACGCCTGGTTTCGGGTTCGGACATGCAAATTTCCCAAGTTTAATGCAAAGTTTTCTTCGCATCGCTTCACGTAAAGCAGTTCGAAAGGTAAAAGTTGAAATCACGAGGTTTATCTTGTTTCGTGCTGGTGGAAAAAAGCAGAAGACAAATGAAGAAGATCAGACTTTCTGAGGATTCGAGATTAAAATGGTCGGGGTTTTTCACGCAGAAATAATTTCATCCATTTCAAAGTTATATATAAATCTTTATGTTTACGACGACCAAAAACGTATAATATAATCAATGAGTGAATAATCGTCTGCTTTTATCCGTTTTTTTTCTTGTTGTTTAAGAACATAAATGAGTTCACGCATAACTATATAAAATCAATTTGAGGGAGAATTTTGTATTGAACATGTTTTTCACGAGGATCCAAA